>PVIJ01004221.1:0-121032 GCA_004024925.1 Scalopus aquaticus | reverse complement strand
CCTCCCCTCCGCATCGAACTCCGCATCGAACTCACACCCACTGCAGCTACCAAAGGCTCCACAGCACTGACGCTTAACCCACTGCACCACCAGGGAGGCCCCGATTAGGGCCATCTTGGCGGCCCCCTTTATAGGGCAAAAAGAAGTCAATTGAATAATTTTCACATCACCAAAAAAGCTGCATAAAATCCTTTATTTCAGTGTTCTCTCAATTTTTAAACTTTGCCATTACCTCAATTATTAACCATGCCAACCTACCTAAACTTTTGTAGTTCTATAAATGGGATTATCAGCTATAAATGGGCGGGCGGTCATTTATATAGCTTATATAGCTCATATAGTCTCCTCGAAATTGTTCCCCTTTTTTCAGGCAACTAATGTGACTTTCCTGTTTCTATACTGGAACACCACACCAGAAAAAACAGCAATTATCAAAATACCAAGTATAATAGGCTCCATCCAGAGCCTATAGATGCATAAGGCAAACTTAATTACATTTAACCAAGGCAGTATTTTGATTTGGGCCAGTCAGCTAATTTCATCTATTAAAAAAACCTGTTAGGCAATTGAGGCCATGACAATTTCAAAGAGTTAGCTCCTAAAAAACAGATGCGCTTATACCTGAGATGAAATTTCACAGGAGGTAGTATAATTTTCTTCTCTAGAATTGATTGATTGTATTGGCTTCAATAACATCAAATCAGTATGTCTCCTACTTAGCTGTGCCAGTGATTTAGTGCAGCTAACTGGCCTGAAAAGTGACCCTCTTGTTTCACCTGCTAAAGGATGTGCGACCTCCCATGACCTCTACCTGTGACTGATTTCAGCACAATGAAGCGCTCACGTGGTGCCCTTGATGAACACCCCAATGGTGGCCTACAAGTGGTTCTGGAAAAGCAATTGTATTAATGTATTCTACTAATTTATTGGCAGTTTTGTGTGATAGCATATTTACTGAAATGAGACCTGCCAAAAAGAGCAGGTTATAGCAGGAACACATGATTTCCCAACCAGCCATAAAAAATAAATCAAATGCCTTTTCTGTCCAGTGTCACCCACCTCCACCTACTCCTTGTCCTCAGTCCTCAGACAAATTGAAGTACATGCCACAATTTGCAGAGGGAAAATCAAACTCAATTTCGCAGTACAATGAAGTAAGTTTTGGTCTTGTCATGTCCACTGACATATCGATCCCTAGAAGATTGAAAAGATCAGAATGCTCTGGGTTTTTGCTTTTATAAATAAAAATGTGTAGAAATGCGATGTGTAAATGGAGGACAATATAACACTCACATAGTTTGAAGAAGCAAGAACTCCAGGGGGCTAATGTTATCAAACAACATATCGATCCCTAGAAGATTGAAAAGATCAGAATGCTCTGGGTTTTTGCTTTTATAAATAAAAATGTGTAGAAATGCGATGTGTAAATGGAGGACAATATAACACTCACATAGTTTGAAGAAGCAAGAACTCCAGGGGGCTAATGTTATCAAACAACGCCATGGCCTTAGGGTCACTATTTAAGATGTCACATTTCCTTTCCCTTTAGAATTACAACCCAGAAGACAAATGGTCTCCTAATCCAGGTTCATTTAAAGTGCAGCTGATCATTTCACAGCTGAAAGGAATTTTCACTAGTGGGGGGGAGGAGAAAAAAAGCACCCTATCTTGGCCTTGGGTAGAATTGATGTCAGATCTATAATGCCATAAGCACAACACTCCATCAAACATTTTCTATTTAACCTGAAAGGGGACTAAGCTGAATCACTTACATGTCCACCTCCGTGATTTGCAAGTGCAGTGATTGCAGCCTGCCTGGAACGTGCAGAGACCTCAGTTACTCACATCTAAGATGAATCATTAAGAGACGGAACCACTTTATCATGAGGTGATGATGAAATTGTAAGAAATACGATTAAATACCCTAGAATCCAGTAAGCTAAATTTTCAGCTCAGCAGGTGGAAGGGAAAGGAATGAAGGAATGTTTCAGGTCGGCAGCCTTTCAGCTGTTACAACAACAGCATGGCTTTCTAATTATGACTTATTATCAGAATACTACGAAATTCTCAACTCTATGGAGATTGCTACTGCATAATGTGAGTTTCTTTGTGCCACATGTGAAGCTATAGCAAACCTGCCTCCTCACGCTTTACTGGAAGGCAAACTGAGGCACAGATCGATGGCCCTGTCCATGAAAAACCACACACAGGATTTCGAGGGAGAGAGCTTCCTCATCGATCCTAAAGTCAAAGGTTTCAAAGCAGAAGGAGATTTGTTTGGCATGATCTTTAAAAGTTATAGCAAAGCCTTGCATTGCCATATTCTAAAGTAATTACTTGCAGTAAGTAAAGATAAATTCATTAATAATTACACAGTCTTATTGTGAATCCCAGAGTAAAATTATTTGAGGTATTTTTTTTTTTTTTAGCCGACAACAGAATAACTTACTTCATCCATCAGGTTGACTAAAGTAATGATTTCCTTAGAATTAAAATTTGTTGAAAGCGCTAAGTATTTCGTCTTTTAGGCTAAGAAGCATGTAGTTAATGTCACAGCTGATACATTTGTCAGTCTGCTAATTTTCTTTTTCTATTAGAATAAGTAAACATCAGCCCTTTCTTAAAAGCATACTATTTACCATGTGTCAAGAGCAATGCCGGAAGCACTTATTTGAAAATCATGAGGTAAGATGTTATGAAATGAGCAGGAATCACAGGGAGACAATGAAGAAGAAACATGAAAAGGAAAAGCACTTATTAATTCCAAATTGATGACCTGTTTGCTTCAAGGTGAGTGGGGTTGGGGGGAGGACGGAATGACATTTAAAGGGGGAGTATACTAAAAACAAAATCAACTCCCAAACTCAAGCCAGACATATTGGAAGACTGAAAGAAGAGATGGTTTGTAAGAAGTGGTTCAAATGAAAACAACAGCAGTAGTAAAACAAAAGGAAGCTTATAAATATACAATGGAAATAAAATGATCTTGCCCATGTGACTTGAGATCAGAGAATGGTTCTTCAGATGTGCTTATTATTTGAGACAGCAGTTATAGAGATTAGAAGAACTATTTCCTGTCTTTTAAGGACAAAATACACTAATTTAGCCATATTGTGTCAGATTTTGAGTAAGGCAGTTTTGGGATTGTTATAACTAGAAAAAATAATAGCTAGTAAATAACATCAGCGATGTCTTTGTACCATCATCAGCTGCTCTTGCAAAAATTAGGGTTCGTGGGGGTTACTGTGCAATCATAGATCTCTGGAGCATCGGTTGTGTTCCACACCAAACATCACTGCCACAAACATTTTCATCTAAAATGGATTTCAGAATATCAATTTCAGCATTTTTTCCTCTCTAAAACACAGTTACTCAAAAGAAAGACTTTAATCCCAAGTAGAGAGAATGGTTAACATTATAAAGTACTCTAGCACTTTACCTTTTTTATGTTATCAAATGGCTATTCTTCATTATAGGATAAATAAATCTCATTTAAATGTGAGTGAAGAGGAGGAGGAGGAAATGGTATTGCTCAATTCCGCAGTCAAAAAGACTATGAAGAAATGACTAGTTGTGTAGAATGGAATACACTACTCAATTTTTTGGTGTCACGATTTCCTAATCCATAACATGGGATTAAGAAAGGGGCTACCTTGCAGAGTTTTGAGGATCAAATGCAAGTTAAAAGTCTTCAGAAGCTGCCCAACATTGAGCAGATTGTTGGGTTGGTACAGGCTTTTGGACAACATGGGTCTGACCTGTGTAAATTCACTTAGATACAGGATTTTTTGGCACTAAATATTATCAATATTATCATGAATTGTCATATATGTAAATAAATACGAATTTCTTTGCTACACTCTATTTTTGCTTTTGATGTCTATTAGTTATATATAACAGCTGCAGTGTGTTTTATCAAGTAAGATAATATTGATATAGGTGCTGACAGATGATTCATTTTAGAAACAGATGCCTAAACTTACTGTATCCATAAATACAATGCTGTAAGTGTATTTTCCCTTCCTTCTGATATCCTTTATCTTTTGTTTCACTTACCTTGTAAGAATACAGCATAATACATACGGCTTACAAAATATGTGTAATTGTTATTGGCAAGGCTTCCAGTTAACAGCCATCTATTTGTAGTCAAGTTTTCTGGGAGTCAAGCATTAGATGTGGATTTTCAATCTCTGGAGGGATTGGGAGTGGAGGGGCCTCCCCTAGCCCCGACATTGTTCAAGGGTCAACAGTAGTTGCAACCAAATTCCCATCCATCCTGAATATCAGTCTCCTCCAAGGTTTTTTCCCTTGGTTGGTATTGCAGGGGGAAGCAGAAGGCAGTCAGAAGTCAGAAATCACCAGGCAGCATAGGCTCAACAAGGACTTTTATCAAATCAATCCTCTGGCTTCAAGCTGTCCTGCTGTCAATTAGTCCCTCACAAGTCTGTGGAAAAATAAAGTCACAAACCTTCCCCATAATACATGTGAGGAGTGTGTATGTGTCCGGCATGGAGAAAGGGACCTGAACAATACAGACTTAACGGTAAACCCCAGCATGGCTTTCTGATGGGGCAGGAGAGGTGTCTTCTGGGAAATGAGGTCATGTCGGAGAAGACCCCGCCCTGGCCAGGCCCCATGTGCAGCTTGTCTCCAAACAGATAAATGCTCATTCCCCTGGTGCTGCACCCCACTTCCCAGGGGCCCGTAGCTGAACATTCATACTAGACATTGCGGGGACACTGAGAATGCCAGAGACGATGCACACATCAGTTCCTATGATGTGAGGGGAAAGATACATGCTTAATATGAAGATAATACTCTTAACTGCAACCTTATTTTTCCTACATACTTAGTGGCTAAAATTGCTGTGTGGATGGATCGGAGTCACAGAAACTTATACAAATGGATTTGTACCTTGGCAAAGTGGTGAGTCCAGCTGCCTGTGCCTACTAAGGGGACCCCCTCTGATTGTGCCAAAGGCACAATAAAAAGGGGAGGTTCCAGGTGCCCTGCCCCACCTAATGAGGGACAGAGCTCAGGTGAAGCCATTTAACGTGGGGACTCGAGAGACAGGGGAGGAAGCCAGGAAGAGAGATGTGCAAAAGCGTGTGCTTGTGCTCGCTTCTCACCTTTGGCCTTGTGCCAGGGATATGGGAACTTGGAGGAGACAAGTGAAGTTGAGACACGTAGAGACACCGGAAGACACGTGGCTGAGAGGCTCACGGGGAGGCTGGCAATGGCAGTGTTTCTGATTTACGCTGAAAGTTTGCTCCTGTCATCCGACACTTACCTGTCCCCTTTGCCTCTTTCCTATGGATCCACACCAGAAGGTGCCCTAGACTTGTGGCAAGCTTTTGGGCCTCAGTGACCCCGCCAACCCTGTTTGGGCCAACCCTGTTTGGTTGTGCACTGACCCATGAGAAGATGGGTAACGTGGGGTATCTCATTGGGAAAGTCTAGGCTCCCTTTTCTTCCCTTTTTATGGACATTCTATTAAGGCTCTATCACATTAAGAGTGTGTTTGGTCTTTATGTGGTACATGGGCAAATCCCTTTAGAACATGCCAGTTTAGAGATCCTAGGGTACCCCCTCGTTTGCACTAACAGATTTGGCCTCTTAAAATCATTGAACTTTACTATCCTATGCCTGATATACTGGGGATGATAGTGCTACTTGGTTCTTTATGCCTCTACTTATCTAACTATTGGGCCTTCATTCTAGCGATCTGTTCCTCATCTTCCTTCTCTCTCTTTTCATTCCTCTCTCTTCCCCCTTAACCTCTAACAGAAACAGAAGGGAGTTCTGGTTCTCATTTCTGCCTCTGGATTTTTTTTGAAGGGGATCATAGAGATGTTACTTCCTTTCTAACTTTTGGCTTATTTCTAAAAGTTGGAAGCAGGTCTCCACTGATTCTGATATTCCTTTCTGGCCCTGAATCTCAGAGATAAGAACCCTGCAGAGTGACTATTGAAAGGCACAAAGTCAAGCTATGAGATTCAATGTATTTCTCTAAAAAGCGGTTTTGCAGACATTTATTTGCACCTTTGACTCGAGTCTGGGAATCTAGTTTTATCTCATAGTACCCATGTGTTCAACTGAAGAACCAAGATATTTTCCCATCTTCCATAGTGGGCACACCTAGACCACATATTAAAAGTATAACATTGGTATTCAGGATAAATGAGCCACCTGCCAACGGAATGAAAGCACCTATAACCATTCCAATGCTTGCAAGGAAATACTAAGAGCTGCACTGAAATATCAGAGATGCATTGAAATATCAGTAACGGGATAAGTAGAGGCCTCAGCTACAACAATGATTTTCGATGTGAACAAATGGGCACCTTACCTGGCTGAGACAAAAGCGGTGTGTAAGGGACTTTTGGTTCTATTGCACTCATTGGTGGAGGTAGCAAAGGGTTAGCAAAGCTGCGGAGTGGATGAGTTGGTCGAACACAGGCCGTGGGGATGGTTCTGCTTGGTGCCTCCTCGCTGCTGGGATGCTCAGACTGTGTTGGGGGCATTATGGATGGCTGTTGTGTGCTTGGTCCTTCGCTCACTGCTACAATGGAGACAAGAAAATCCATTCATTATTCCAGGACCAAGCATGATTTCCCAAAGTCATTTGAAGGACCCCTGGGGTGGGTTCAGACAAATAAACCAGGGTCTGACCAATCTCTTCTCAAGTTATGAACTTCTCCATTCCTCCTCCCTCGTATATTGATGGGATATTACAACACTGCCCTTTTTAAATAGTAGACCCAGATCCAACAGGATAGGAATCTATCTTTCAGGAGGGGAAGTAAAATATACACAGCACTGGCCACATTGCCTTAACTGTCTGGGCTCTGTAATCAGAAGTGATGAAGCGAGAAGAGTTATTTCTCCTTTCATAAGTAGCAATGCCAGTGAAATTCAATGTACCAAACCCAGCTACAGTTGCATTATTATCTACCAGCCAATATGCCAATTTTTCTGTGCTTTTAAAAATGCTATGTCAACTGTCAAACAAATCTGAGTTCCCGGGCGCTCAAGGCATCCCTAATAAAACGATACAAATAATAACCACTATCATCGTCCCTAACGAAATAGGAGGACATGTAACTAAACGGTTATGAGAGATGACTCTGCTGTAACAAGTTGCCCAAATGCAGAATTGTAATTTTTCCTCTTTTGGTAGCAAGTCTTACAATTTTGATCAGATTACTGTATTTGAGGAAGTTTCACATAATCATTTCTGACAGCATTTGAGTATTTGGACAGATTTATATATGGAAACACACCTTTACTCCAAAGAACATGGTTGAGTCAGACTAAAATATTTGCCAGCAGTTTGCACAGTGTGACTACATTCTTCTTATTCAAAGGCGGTAAGTATAGTTTAAATTTGAATGAAAAGAGCTACATGGCAGCTATTTGTGGATGTACATATTTCAGAATATTTCTTAAGAAGGTTCTATTGGGTAAATTGAAAAAAAGAAGCAGGGATAGAATATCTCACTTTTGAAAGCGAATTTTTAACCAGGAAAAAAATCTCAGGATAATTAGGTGGAGGAATAATTTTGTGACAACTCACTGGGAGGCTCCATGAGGCCGACAGGGCAGAATGAGGGAGAAAGAAAATCTGATAATGCTGAAGGGAAAAGATATTAAAGATACAGAAGATCAAGATATAATATTAAAGATATGCAAAAGTGAATTGTGCCCTTGGAGTTAGAACGCTGACAGTATTTGATTGATAAACTCATTTTTCTATATTCACAAATGGTTAGCGGCCCTCTGGGTTACTGAGCAGCCCACGGCTCACCCTGCTCAAAAATGGAGGCTGGGAAGACAGCGGGTTGGCTGAGGACAAGCATAGAGCCACAGAGCAACCAGAGCCAGAAAACTGGCAAAGGCCTGACAAAAGATATGCTTTAAGGAAGATATAATCAAGGTAGCGACCTGGATAGAACTCTGACAGCATGAGGAGTTTGAATAGTCCCTTATCTCTTCTGGAAAGTGTCTTCAGAGATGGAAAGGAGGGGTGCATGCCTGCAGAATCTCAAGGTCAAAGTGAGTGGCTGCAAGGAAAACTTTAAGGCAAATCCTTGGTGATGCCGGTTCTCAGCTACAGAAAAAATGTAGAGGGGATCAGGGAACTGTGAGGAGGAGCTAAATTGCCTAGGAATGTGAATGGGAGCGGGACACTCCTGGACTTGTGTTCGTTCAAGAATGTGTAATTAGATGGCTGCAAATA
Organism: Scalopus aquaticus; assembly: GCA_004024925.1. Taxonomy (NCBI): domain Eukaryota; kingdom Metazoa; phylum Chordata; class Mammalia; order Eulipotyphla; family Talpidae; genus Scalopus; species Scalopus aquaticus. The sequence continues at coordinate 112,793 of PVIJ01004221.1, read as the reverse complement.
TAGTTTGAGAAACAAAACATAATGTGACTTTTACTATATTGAGTCTAAAGAACAAAAGAGGAATGGGCAGTTCGCTAGAGGAACTTTATCTTGGTCCCTCTGTATTGTCCAGGGGTTGGCTTTTATTAAAGGGTCTATATCGTCACTGAAAATATCCCTCTAGGGAAAGAAATTTAATAATTTTCCTCATAAATCTAACCTAAGTCTGCTTCTCTATTGAAAATGAATTGCAATTAACCCACACCATATTTTAAAACTGCTTTAGTCAGAAAGAAATCATGTTGTATGCTCTTTTTTCTTCCTTTCTTCTTTCTTTCTCTTTAATTCCTTCCTTATTTACTATTTCTGAGATTAAATCTTTGAAATTAAATAGAGCTACAGGAAAATATTGTGACCATAATTTCATACTAATAAAATTTATACAAAGTATTTTAGTCCTTGAAATTTAGTTTCTTATTTTGGGAAAAAACAAAACACAACACATGCTTTTTGAATTTTGATGATGTCACTGAAGTTTTTAGGTCAAACCCCCTCCTATTGTTTTTAATGGTACTCATCATCAGCATCTCTCCAACCCAAAATTCTCAGCATGCCCAGTACTACATTCTCTGACTTCAGCTGCCATCATGATTCCCATTGAGAACACCATGATAGGCTTCTTAAAGTTGAGGAAAGAACAGACTTGCTCTTGAGCAAAAGTATGTCTTAGTACTGCAATAGATAATCCCTAGGCAAGGGGAGGTTTCAGGTTCTTTGCCCCACTCTAAGGAAGGGTGGAGCTGGGTAGGGAGGTGAAGCCAGAAAAGATTGGGAGAAGGACCGAGAAGGGGAGATGAAGAGGAGGAGGAAGACTGGAAAAGATGAGTTGGAGGAGGCGCACAGGCAGAGACACGTATGAAGAAGCTGCTCTTGCTTCTTGGCCTTGGACTTGTACTAGAATCTTGGGACACATGGAAGGAGACACTTGAAATACACAGAGACATGGGTGAGAGAACTGCAGGGAGGCTGACAATGCAGCCTTGACTGTGGCTTGGATTTTGATTTTCCTCTTTTCCTTCCAGACTTCTCTGGCCCTTTCTGCCCCTTTCCTATGGTTCCCCACAAGAACATGCCCGAGACGGTGGCAAGCTTTTGAGCCTCTGTGGTCCTGCTTCAGGCCAACCCTGTTTGACTGGACATTTACCCATGAGAGAATGGGTAACATTGGATGCCTAATTGGAAATTATTTTAATCTACATTTTCCCCTTCTCTCTGTTGCACACTACTTGAATTAAACTTCCTTTCTGCTGAAAGTCTTATACACTAGGTTATGTTTTGTCTTGATGTGGCAAATGGCAGAACCCATTCAGAACAGGCAGGTTTAGGTTCTTGGGTACCCCTCAGTTCTGCCTTGTAACAATACTACACACTATGCAGTGAAAAAGAAAGTACCTAATCTAATGCACTAAGTTAGATAGGGATACCTGTCCTGGAGATGCGATGCAGCTATCCCACTCCCTAAGGGACTCTTTTGGTTTTGTTTAAAACGATACATTTGCTGAATACTGAATGCCATGGACCAGGTATAGGTTTTTCCATAGATGTTTTCAGTGTAACAAAATAAATGCTTTTCAGAAATGACTGACATTTAAAGCAGTACTCTTAAACACAACAGCAACTGCCCCAATGGAGAAAGGTTCTCATTTCGCAAGCACTAGTTTCAAGACACCTGTGTGAAATAGACTGGTTCAGCGACATGCCCGTTAGCTGTGCTAAGAGCTCTGAAAGCAAAGAAAACCTCCTTTCGCCACTATGTCTAGCCCCCCTGCAATTCAGAGAGTAAACTGAGAATCAAGTATGTGCTGGCAAGGGATGCATTTTCAAATGGTGAAATAGTAGGAATTCATTGTACAAATGGCATACAATTACACAGCATAGTCAAATCTCCAGGCACTTTATAATAAAGTCAACATATAAATAATTGCTTGGAAAAACTGGCAGAATTATTGCAAAAACAAAAATGAAGATTTTTCTGATTTCTAAAGTTCCAACATTTAAAAGAAATATAGCATACCAATAGCTCTAAGCAAAGACTTGAAGACATGAGAACTTCGAGCAACCCAATTCACTCATTAATCTCAGAAGATCAGCATCATGAGTTCAGTTTATTAAGCCTACCTCCCTCCTCACAGCCTAGATTTTTGAAAAGATTCTAGAGAAAATTCCCTGAGCTCCAAGGTGCATTTGATTTTATCCAGGTCAAGTCCCATTTATTAGTTGAGCTCCCATTTGGGGAAGAATTAGAGCAGAAAAATAACATGGACAAAACTGACCAACTATTCTCCTAACTAAGACAATGTCGGAACTGAAAGGAATAGCGGGAATCATCTATCCTTCTCTAATGCCTACCTGTGTCAAAGGTGAGGAAAGGAGGGCACCAAGTTTATAGTGTTTGGTAGAAATGAAGCCTCAAGACCATCTACTTGTTGACGTTTTCGGAATATAACACTACTGACTGCATCCCAAGGAGATTACATTTGCCTACTGAGGCTAAAACTGAACTTTTAGTAGGAAGAGGGAACATCTGTCTTCTCAGTCACCTAAATCTTTTTCGATGGCTCATTGGATATGCATAATGCAAAGGTATTATGTCCTGTATCTTTCCTTTCTTTTGATAGGAAAAGAAATTCAATTTTATTTACTGCAGAAGGTAGATCTTTGGGGGCAGAGTATTAAAGATTTATCTTATAAAACTCAAAGTTCTTTCAGATAACTTTGCAGGAAGGGGAGTCACTACATTTGACACAAATTTTTCCTTCCCTCGGTGTGCCTTTCACTGTTTTTCAAGGGGACTAATAAGACATCTTGAGCCAAAGCCATGAAATGTTTTCTGCTTGAGAGAGAATAGGGATGTTTAGTGTTCTCCAAGGCATTTAGAAACCAATCCTGATAACTAGAAGTTAAATGTTTGACAGTGAGTTAGAAAATATTTAGTTTCTTAGAAAAGAGAATGCTATTTTTTCTTTTCCAAGCAATCACTTGGAAACACATATTAATTCTTATTCCTTTTGCATTGCACACAGCTTTGTTCAAAAAAATACTTGAAGAATGAATATATATTTTGAAAATCTATGAAATCTGCACAAGGAATAGAAAGTTCATTGCCTTTGATTTCAAATGAAGTTCAAAAATTACTAATCTAAATACTCTCTAACAAATCCTTTATTTATATCCTTTTATATTATACATTTATATAATAGTTACAAAAGGATATAAATAAAGGATTTGTTAGAGTTATTGAATAGTTATTTAACTATATTTAATAACTCTTTTTAAAATATTGACAAATATAAACATCTAAGGAATTTGACTCTGAAAAAAATCTAAACAGAATAAATTTTTCATGTATTTATTTCTAATAGGCCTTATTTTTTGAGAGCAGCTTTATGTTCCTAGAAAAACTGATTGAAAGGAAAAGATTTCCCACATAACCTCAGCTTCAAATATACACAATTTGCTTCACAATCCTGCATCACAGAAGTACTTGATACTCTAACCACAGCTATAAACAATTCTGTGGCCATAGCCACGAATTAAAGAAAATTGTATACTAACTAATTTATTGCTTTCTTAATCATTGACTTGTAAGTTGTGGACTCATTTTCTCCACATCAAAAGAAAAAGGCAAGTGTAAACGGGATATTGGATTTTCAGAGGGAGACTGTGCCTTTAAAAAAGGAAAAGAAATGACAGGAACACATCATGAACAAAGTAAATAGAACATAGATGAAATAAAAAAAAAAAGTAGCAGACAGTGATCTAATGGGAAGAAAACTAAAGTAAAACTTTAACCTCTCCTTTTTGCTGGGAGAGTTCATTTCGCCTGCTGAAGAAGGCACTTATGGGTTCTGAATTCTCTTTAACTGGAATCACCTTCCTAGTTGTCCTAGATTTGGAAATTTTTGGTTGTTAGGCTGCCCGTTTCTTCCTCATTTTAATTTCCTTCATTATGGTTGAAGAAAATAGTGTTCCTTGAGTTTGTACACACAACTCTTTTCTGTATATCTGATGTGCAGGGAGAAAAAGAAAAATAAATCTAATTCTCTCTTGGCAGATTTTTGATGTCTTTTAATTCTAACCTTGCTACATCTAGGAGATTTATGATTTCTTAGAGCTGTCCATGTAGGATTAGAAAAAATATGGCTTACCTTACAACTATACTTTATTGCTGTTACCATCTTATCTATTACAAAACATTCTATCTCACATGAGCTGCTGAGTCACCTGTTCTTAACTAAGAGAAGAAAGCCATAAAATTGATTTTAAAATGCTGTTCTTGACAACAACAACAAAAAATCAAAATGGCACAGGAAAAATCACCAGGGTGTATATAATAGTTTCAGAATTTCTCTTCATTTCTACTTTCTTTAAACCAAATGCAATACTACTCTAAGGATACAAAACCAGTATATAAAAGTCTATTGTGTTTCTGTATACTAACAACAAGTTACCAGAGAAATTAAGAAAACAGTCTCATTTGTAATAGCTTTAGACTATAAAGATACTGATAAAATAAAGATACTGATACTGATAAAATAAAAGGAAGAAAGCATAAACAAATGGAAAGAGAATCCAAGGTCATGGTTTGGAAAAAATGACTATTGTTAAATGAATGTCCACACTACTTAAAGTCATCTACAAACTCAATGTAAGCCCTATCAAAGTTTCAATTTTCACAAAATAGGACATTTTCACAAAATAGGACATAAAAAAGCAAACAATTTGTGTGAAAATAGAAAGGACCCTGAAGAGGCACAGCAACTTTGAGAAAAATAAAAGAACACAGTTGAAGGCATTGTAATTCCTGCTTCCAAGCTATAATGCAAAGTTACAGTAACCATAACAGTATGGCAGTGGCATAAAAACATAGATCAATGGAACAAACTAGACAACCCAGAAATAAGTCCACATATTTATGGTTAAATTATGGCAAAGGAGCCAAGACTATATAATGGGGTAACAGACAGTCTATTCAATAAGTTGTGTTAGAAAATTATCACGTGCAAAAGTATGAAAGTGTAATTTACAGATTCAATGCTATCCCGATAAAAATTTCAATGACATTCTTCAAAGAAATAGAAAAATCCAAGCCACAATAAGATAACACCTGTCAGGATGGCTATTAATGAAAAGACAAGATAATAAGTGTTGACAAGGATGAAAATAAAAGGGACCCTTTTGCATTTTCAGTGAGAATATTATCTGATCGTCACTATGGAAAACAGCATGGAGGTTCCTCAAAAAATTAAAAATAAAACTACTATATGATCCAGCAATCCCACTTCTTCTGGCTATAGGTATCCAAAGGAAACGAAAAGAGAATATGAAAGAGATTATCTGAATTTCCATGTTTATAACAGAATTTTCACACGAATCAAGATGTGGAAGAAGCCTAAGTGTATGTGAAGAGATGAGTGAATAAGAAAGATGTTGTATAGTAAGCACACAATGGAATATTATTCAGCGACGAGAAAGGAGAACCTGTCCTTTTCAACAGCATGGATCAACATTTAGAGCATTATGTATGATAAGTGAAATACGTCAGGCAGAGAAAGACAAATACTGTATGATTATGACTTGTATGTGGAATTTAAAAAGCCAAACTTATGAAAACAGATACTAGAATGGTAGTTACCAGGACTGGGGGCTAGGGAAAAAAATAGAAATGTTGGTTGATGAGTACAAACTTCCCGTTATAAGATGAAGTTCTGGCATCTAATAACAACATAGTGATTATAGTTAATAACACTGTATCATACACTTGAAAATTGCTAACAGAGGCGATCTTAAATGTTCTCACACACACACACAAAATGTGACTTGATGGAGGTATCAGCTAACTATGGTGATAATCATTTTGCAGTACATAAACACATCAAATCAACATATTGTACACCTTAAACTTACATAATGTTGATTATATCCCATTAAATTTAGAACAGTTTAATAAAAGCACAAGAAAACAGTACTTTGGAAATCTTTTTCCAACAGTGGTTTCTTCAAGATAAAGGTATTGCTTAACTGATTTAATAAAAAAAAAAACAAAAAACAAAAAGAAAAACAAAAAACTAAAGCATTCTAAGTATCGATACCTTACCAAATTATCACCCACAGGATCAACAAGACGTCTTTAACTATAACCAATAGACACTTAGGTAAGAATATGTTGCAGGATAGACTTGATTATTAACCCCTCTAATTAAAAGATATGTTCATTTCAAGCACCCATCACATCATTGTTTTACTGCCTATTTAACCTTTGTTTCCCTCTGATTCCCTATATTCTCAGTGGAATATACTATAAAAAGATTCCTAAAGAATCAGTCCAGAAGAATGGGAGTGGTTTCCCAAAGGTCTCAGTATCCTAGCAGGAAAATTCTAGGTAGGAACCAGGACATTGGTAAATCAATTTTTTCTTAGGATAGAATGTCAAAATATGACACATTTGAAAAGATATCTGTAGTATCATTCATTTCCTGTTAGGGAAAAAGAAGGGAAAATGCATTACACTGACTTTTTCCTGCTCCAAATCCTCGATCCACGGACAGAGTTGGGAATGGCACAGGCCGGAGGGTGAACTGTGGGTGGGGGTAGCCACACGTGGGAGATGGAAGGATTCCTGGGTACTGAGCACTTTCCAGAGTTGGCACTGGGATGGCACTCACCACAGCTGTAAAACAAAGATGTTACTGTTATTCTTTTTATCTTATGTATCCACCTCACAGGCAAAAAGGGAAATGCTACATTTTCACATCTTCAAATTCATGTGTATTTTTCATATAGCACCATGTAGATTCCTCTACTTACCTCTTTCCACAAAATGTTTTTCTCACTTTAGAAAAGACAGCTCACTGTTCCAGCACATCTTGGTATAGTGTGTCACCCTGAGGTCTAAAACTTTCATGGTTTCAAAGAAATGACTGAACAAGTCATAATCAAGTCACTGTAAGGATTCCTGGTTGTTTGTTTGTTTGTTTGTTTTGTTTTTGCTTTGTTTTGTTTTTGTCTCAACTCTGGCATTAGAAATGTTGGCTTATTCAGAAATGAAATATATTGGGTAGAGTGGACTGAGGAAACGGGAATTTTCTGTGATTCTATGAAAGAAGGTAATCCTTTCTTGAGACATGGTCTAGAGAGAGAAAATGAAATGTATTCTCAATAATCAAGCTTAGAATTTATATTTAAGTAGAAAAAAATGCCTTGAAATAGTCAAAATAGTGCAGCTTAGTGATATATCAGTTTAAATCTAACAATGTTTTCTGGTAATACCAAACATCATTTAGTTATACTGACTTAAACCCACAGATAATATCTTACACGGTATTTTCTAGGTTGACTGAACACTGTTCAATTCCACTAATCAGTACCTATTTTTGATATCACATGAAATAAGTATTTACTCTTAATGTAGAAAATCTTCATCTTATTGCCTCTTATAAACTGTTTAGTTATTCCCTACCTCTTAACAGCAACAACAAAAAACACTATAGAATGATCAATTTTAGCAGTATAATTCTGTCCATGAAATTAATGAAGTTGTTTCTATTATATACATGACTTTAATTATAACCTAATGCAATTACTGAAGTTCAACATGCACTGGCATACATATTTACCCAAGGAAAATCTTGGTAGGTAATCTTGGTATGTTACGTAGGTAACTTCGTAATGATACAGATTACATTGCATTTATTGTAGATTAGTTAGAAACAACACATAAATTCAAAATATATTTTTAACTTAAAATCTAAATTATTTATCTTAAACATATGACAGCTAAAATTTAAAGGGCTGGGCCTCCCGGGTGGCTCAACGGGTTAAGCGCAGCACTATGAAGCTATCCAGAGCCACTGCAGCACGAGTTGGATACCTGGCTGGGGAGATTCCCACATGGTGCAGCAGACTTCTCCTGTCTTGCCTGCTGCTCCCCTCAGCAGGGTACTTCAGTCATCTGCCTGTTCTTTTTTTTTTCTTTTTTTTTTTTTAATATTTTTATTGTTATTTATGTCTTTTACATTTTGTATTCCCCTTGGGTAGCCCACCACCAATTCACCCGTGATCCATCTCCATGGTCCCTTGTGTTTTCTCTTCTTTTTTTAAAGTCTTTTTTTTTTTAAAGATTTATTCATGCATACAAGCTGGGGTACAGGCCATAGGCATGGGGCGGTGAGAGAGTTCACCAGAGACAGAGTGGGGAGCAGAACAGGCAGATGACTTTGGAAATACACTGCTGAGCAGAGCAGCGGACGCGAACACGGATGGAGAGGTCTGCCACGCCATGTGGGAATCTCCCCGGCTGGGCGTTGTCGCTGCTGCTGCCAACAGCTCCACAGCGCAGCGCTTAACCTCTGCGCCACCAGGGAGTCTCTGGCGAATCCCCTCACTAACCCACACCTCTGGCCTACATCCCAACTTGTATGCATAAGTGAATAAATCTTTAAAAAAATTAAAGGGCTGTTTCTAGTAAACTAGGTTTTGAAATTGCATTCCAGAATTTTTCGCGATACCTATAATACTCCTTGAAATGCATATTAACATGTTTATTTGAACTGAAAAATAAAGTCAGTCTTTTTTAGAAAAAAAATTTGATTGACTGGTTTGACAATGGTGACTATCTTAAGTAAGTTAGGTGATGGGTGTTTTCCATGAATGAAAGAAACACAACTCAATAGGATAGACATTTTTTCAAATATTATATTAATAAATGTGTATTGTAAGTGATATTTCAGTGTTTCCAACCCTGTCTTAATAAATTTGACTACCTCTGAGTAAAAACAATTTTAAGCTGTATAATTCCTTTCTAAATATTGGTAAAGCTTTTAATAGAAGTATCTATTTTTAAAAAATGAGATAAGACCTCCCTGGTGGCACAAGGGGTTAAGTCTCAGCACTATGAAGCTATCTGCAGCCACTGCAGCACAAGTTCGATCCCCAGCTAGGGAGCTAATCCACATGGCACAGCAGACCTCTCTGGTCTCGCCTGCTACTCCCTTCAGCAGTGTATTTCAGTCAATTCACCTGTTCTGCTCCCCACTGTGTATTTAGTGAATCCTCTCACCACTACCACCCCCACACCTCTGGCCTAAACCCCAGCTCTTGTCTGCATAAATAAATAAATCTTTAAAAAAAATAAAATAAATGAGACAATGGTATGAATGAATATCAAATACTTTTGAAATTCAGGTGTTTTCTAAAACATTTACTTTGAGTATATTTGAAGGAAGACATTATCTAGTTGTTATTGAAATGAAAGTAAGTTTAAATGACAGTTCATAGTGCGATGTTGGCCTATAATGGGAAGAATTTCAATCACTGAGAGATTTCTATAAGAATCTCATACTTGCAACACCAAGTTAATGTGTGCAACACCCACACATAATACAAACAAGGTTTCTCAGTGTTTATATCAATAAAACATTGGAATAAAATTTATGTAGTAGGTCATCCACGGTTATGTGATGATTGTTCAAAGTAAGCCTCAATCATGCTATTAAGTGGTAGAGGACTTGAATAAAAACCTACTTTATATACAATTATGCAGAAATAGTAATTGTTTCATTAACTTAGCCCAGAAAATATAAGCAGCTCAACACTTATGGTTACATAAATTAATAATATAAACATAAAATTTTACTTTATAAAACTATTAAAAAATAAGAGATGATCAATAAATGTCAGTCATAAAAAATGACATTTGTATGTTACTCTGTGTGGAAAGTGAATTGTAGGTACAAGTTCAAGGAGAGGAACTTCATGTATTTTGTAAATGAAGATGGATATTAAATCACTGTGGTACTTTTATAGTTTTGAATCTATTCAAAACAGTGGTATATCAGAAAAATGACATCTTTCACAGATACTTAGAATGTTTTACATGTTCAACTAAAAATGTGTGTGGCAATTCAAAATTTCTTCAAATTATTTTTGGGAAGACCTAAATGAAAATTTGACAGTAAGTGGCATATGCTATCAAAATTGAAGATCTTTTATAACCAATAAGCTATTTTATAAAGAGTAAATTGTGGATATACAAACACAAGAACAGACTCCAGGGAAAGGAAAGGAAAACAGTACACTGACAAGGAAACTTTTAAAAAGAATCAGAGATTGAAGCCAGACACCAATTAAAACAATTAAAATGTTTCCATATTCCTCAAAGAGGCTATAATTTTTCCCAGTATAATGCTAAACACTTCATATTATTAAATTGTGCTAATAAGGATTTTCTAGATGTGATATTTAGAAACCTGTATTTTAACCCACTGAAGACTTTTAAAGCAATTTGATGTATTATTTAGTCTCCTGGGCTATACAGTCATTGTGATGATGATGATGATGATGATGATGATGATGATGATGATGATAATAATAATAAATAATAACAACAATATAGACTTGAAAACATTTGTAAATAAGAGCCATAATACCATTAAGTTTATATAGATATATATGCAATCTAACATCCCAGTCTCATGCAGTCAAATTAATGCCTTCACCCAAACGGAATCACAGCATATTCAGGTTGATTGCTGGATAGCAAAGGCTTCCTGTGTTGATAATTTTTACTTATAAATAAATGTGACACGATAGTCTCCTTTCGCTATGGAAGGCACCCACTCCACAAATTGTGCACATTTCTTTATTATTACTTGAATTTAACCCATCACAAACATTTCCTGGTCAGAGTTGAATAAGTTAGAATCAAGGAACAAACTAATTTGGCAAAGCACAGATTTTTTAAGTTAGACAGCTGAGAGAACCCAAGAGACAAAACTTACATTCTAGTTCCAAGTCCATTGTGGAAGAGACATGCTACTTTATAAGGGTTTTGCATTTTATCTATTAACCTTGGTACAAAAGGTTTGCATAAAAGACAATTTCTTTAAAATAATAGATCTGTTTTGTATTTCTGCATCTCAAAATTCTCATTTTATATCTTGACATGAAATAGAATACTCAGTAGTCCAAAGCTTTGGTTTTTAAGTATTTTGATCCATGATTCATTTCCAAAAGGGCACAGAAATCTGCACCAACATATAAGAAAGTTCTGAAAAAAATAACCACTGCAAAGTAAGTTGGATATAACATTTTGTGTTGAAGTCTCTTTTGATATTTCCCCCTAGATGTCACTTTTGAGAATAGAAACACACTCTCACACTACAATTCAAAGCATTCACTGCGCTGCTATGTTTATGTAAAACAGCTGAGAGAGTGATATCATCAAGCATTTTCAATAAATCTCTGTTTGGCGGCCAAATATGACAAGAAATCTGTTCTGACACAGCTTGCTGACAATTGAATTTATATCTCACACTGATATACAAATATTTTTATATAGAAATTCTCTCAACAAATGAACAGTGCATATAGATATTTGAAAGGTTTACACCATTCTTTACAATGTTAGCATTTTAAAGGACCTATCAGAAATCTAAATTGGAGATTTTTTTCATGCTACAATTTTGAGAAATAAAACCCTCTAGATATTTCCAAACATGGTAACTGACAAAATTGAGAGATCTGTTGAAGAGGAGAGGTGGACAAACAGAAAAGATAATAATATTTTGAAGTGAAAAATGAAATAAGATGATTTTAAATACTGCCGCTTTTTTAAATTTTTACAATTTATTTCTGTGAAGAAGAACTGGGGTCTAGGCCAGAGGTGCAGGGGGTGAGAGGATTCACCAGAAACACAGTGAGGAGCAGAACAGGTGGACTGACTGAAATACACTGTTGAGGGAAGCAGCGAGTGAGACAGGAGAGGTCTGCTGCGCCATGTGTCAGCTCCTTGGCTAGGGATTGAACTCAGGTCCTAGCAGTGATAGTGCTGAGATTTAACCCCTAGGCCACCAGGGAGACTCTCTGCCTCTTCGTGCCATCTCTTTCTTGCAATGTAATCTGGACTATTTGAAAATTTAGTGTCTAGTGCCCTTCATAAACATTCTCATTTCCTTTGCATTTTCATATGTTCTCTGATACATGAGTGGCTTACACAAGGAAGCACAATTTCCACCAAAGACCCTCTTAGGAAAAGCATGAAAATTCACAAATATGTGTTCTCTAGTTATTCTTAGCATAAAGGTGGGGAGCCCAAGAACTGAATTCAAAGTGCATGGGCCTATTGCCTACTTCTGCCACGTAGCAAATGAGTCCGTGTCTAAGACACTGCCCACTGATGCCCACCATATGGTATTCACACCCCGGTGGAGTGCCCTGCTGCACCTCACCACGGTTGACCTGGTACCCAAAGAAGTGTGGCAGAAGTGATGGAATGTCACTTCCAAGATCAGGATTAAAAATACTGAGGGCCGTCTCAGAATGCTCACTCTGGGTGGGGAGCCAGAGTCATGTCCTCCGGCTGTGTGGCAGATCTTGGAGAGACACAAATGGTAGGAACCTAAGGCCCTCAGTCCAGGAGAATGTGAAAATCCTCAGGGAAAGATTCAGACCCTGAGCTCGAGTTACCTAGCTCAACTGTTCCTGTTTCTATTGCCACTTTGGTGGGGGGTTGGGGTGGCGGTGGTGGTGATGTGTCACATAGGAATAATGACTATAGATTGATTTGAGAAAGCAACTGAAGCGCTGTTATTTCTTAGTTTTCTCATCTGTAAAGTGGAGATGGTAACAGTCCCAACTTTCTGCGGGGTGGTGAGCATGACAAGCTCTTCCAGGGCGCACTGGAGCAGAGGGCGGTTGGGAAGATGCAGTAGAGGAGCAGGGCGGTGAGCAAGGCCCAGGAGGCCCCCACAGCCTCTACTCACTTCACCCCGACTTCCTGCACCGACCTTCTGGAACGAGGCAGGGAACTCGTACATTCTGACACTGTGTCTCAGACAGAGATGAGACGACACGGAAGGTAGACAGAGCTGGGTCAAACGGAGTCAGTGAGACGAGCCTGAGACACTGCACTGCTTCCTGCTCTGCAGCCGAGAGCCTTTCCCAACACACTGGGGGGCACCCACATTAATCTCTTACCGGTTACCCCCACCACACAGAAGCCCTCAACTGAGGTGAGAAAGGTCAAGGAATAAAAGAGCACAAACACTATGTATCCTGCATTCCATTATCCACAATTCTTTATTTTCACCAACTCTGCCAGATCCCTTCTTGGTGGTCCCGTAAATTCTGATAAGCAAACAGTTCTTTGCTTTGTAAAATGCTCCCTAACAACAAAATTTGTGCTCCTTAGAGGCATTCTTTTTGAGCTTAGCAGTCATTTTGACTGTGTCTGCACAATTCCACTGACCTGCTGATTTTGATAATTCAGTAGAAGAATTACTAATCAACTAATTTTATTCAAAACGTCATTTGCTTAGAGAACTACCAAGAAACAACCTCTGTGCTTTCAACTCTCATCCACTAAAAACTTAAGCCTTCTTACGCAAAACAACTTTACCATACTATGGGAGCTACAGAAGAACATACCAAAATTAAAAGCTACCTCCGGCAGAAAATCTTAGTAAGAGAGGGAAATGAAGTATGTCATTCAAACCCAAAGAATAAAAACTGATCTTAATAAATTTCTGAGCAAATTAGTATTTGGAATTACATAGTAGGCAACGGTATCATTTCTAATACATATTTAAATGAGCTTTGAACTTTCTGTTCCTTGTCCCTGATCCCACAGTTGCAAGGATGTTCTGTTGATGTTTGCAGCACTAGGATACCTGTTTGCAATCATCACGCCTAAGAAAGTGTTCCTGGTCAGGCCATGCACAGGGCTGCAGTGTGCTCCAATGAATGCCTGGCTCCAGAAGCTTGCTACACTTACACTTAGGATACTAGCTTCCAGCACCATGGGGGCTAGGGGCACACAAGAACTTGGACATGGAATCAAATGTCTCAGGGGGTGGGATTATCCTTTACCATGACAGACCCTCTCAATGTGCATCTGTATAACACTTGGAGTCAATGACCCCTCATTTATAAAGTCTGCCTTTTCTCATGCAGCTTTATTTTATCTCTCAATAGCTTCTCTGACCCATTGAGTTCTCCAAGCAAGTGATTAAAGCAGATGGTGGATATGGGGGAAAACAAGAGTTGTCTCTTTCTCACAGTGACTGTTCCAGAAAATCCCAAAACCAACAGCCATAAGCAGCCCCTGATGGATCACAAAGGGTAAGCTGCAGGCCTCCTTTGCATCTGTCATTTTTACTAGACCCTTCAAAATGCAAAATTCTGAGATTTCTTTTGTCTTTTAGAAGATGATTTTGCATTATTTTTTTCTTCAAATATTTTCAGGAAGAAGAGAAAAAAGCAAAAAAGGAAATTCAAAAGGATTCTGACCAACAAAGTCTGATATGTTCGACTATAATCCAATAATTATTGGAATTTATAACAGATGTGGTTTCACAGATCATTTGCTTCAATCTATACCAATCCTAGTTCCAATTCCCTACCACTCCTCCAGCATTTTTAGAAGAAGAAAACACCGGTTGAAAATGGAAAGGGGACACTTGCAAGCTCACGTGAATAGATATATTCGACTGAGTAATAAAATGCTAGAAATGTAAGTAAATTTAACTCCCCAGGAACTGCGTCAGCTTAAGAAGTTGCTCATCTGAGCTTACATCCCACTTCCTGGGAGCAGGGTATTAAGACTACTGGAGACCAGATACCAAAGCTCGGGCACCCTCGCCTAATTTGGGATGACTCTGAAGGAGTTTATAGGCTCCTTTAAGCTGCATCACCAGTTCAATTTCTCTCCTCCTCACTCTTGCGCCCATCACCCTCACTGTTATTCCAAAAAGTACTGCTAATGCACCTGCTGGATCCCTAACTCTGTCTCAGAATCTGATCTTCAGAAACTTAGCATGTGACCCTTTAAAAATTCAGGAAAGCTATACCTGATGCTTTTGATTTCTTACAATTGATTTTATTTAGAAGAAGAAATATTTAGAGAATCATTTACTCATAAAATGGTCATTTGTCCAAATATCTGAAATGCATCTTTTGCCAGCATTTATAGAAAAGAACACTGGACTGGGGAATCAAAAAACCTGGGTTCTTCTCCTGTCTATGATATCAGTAGTGTGTTTCTTCTGAGTTTCCGTTTGCTTAGCGGTGAAGTGTGTTTTGGGCATTACTTACAGTAGCATATGCCACTTAATGTTTTCAACCAAGAAGTATAATCTTATTTATCAGAAAGCTGAAGAATTTCTTTTAAAACCAACTTTGATTATATGTTGAAGTCCTTTACTTTTGTTATAGTTTTGTCAATACAGAGCTTGAAGAGAGGAAAGAATGAAATCTAATCAAGTTATTTTAAAATATATATTCAATTATCTATTTCTTTTGAAATTTTATTAGAGCATAACATACTTAATATTAAAAGTTGGAATATTGTAAGGAGTGCTCATTGGTTTTCCAAAGTGAAATGCCTTGTTGCCATCATCCATGGCATGAAATAGGACGCTATGGCAGTTGTCCCCATTGTCACTTCTGGTCACTTATCAGCATCCCTCAGGAGTAACTACTCTTGAATTCTAGTCTCATAAATTATTTTGCCTGCTTCCTCACTACTCAAATTGAACAATGTGGATGTGTTAGGTTTCTGTCTTAGAACATTGTATCTGTGAGATTCTTCATATTGTGTCATTTTTGTTTGTTCATTTTCACTGCTGTATAGTATTTCATTGCCTGACTATATTACAATATAATGAAGAGAGAAATACGTTTAAGAATGGATTGATAGGTCAGAATATCTTCAAAATTCTTATAAAACTATTAGCTGTTTTAAATGATTATCTTAGACAACGGAAATAAATTTCTGGTTATTTTAGGGTCTCCAATCACATAGAGTAGGACACTAGAAGTAAGAGGTTATTATTTATCAGAGCTCAAGGAGACAGGAGGCAGCACAGTACAGTGTATAGAACAAATACAAGTTCCATGTTGGACACTGGAGAGATGACTATCAAAAAATATTTTAAAGGATATAAGTAATACAAGACACTCAAGTCATCTTTATATTGAAAAAGCAGTATGCCATGGAGTTTTAGAGTTTGCCAAGATATGTCCCAGAATAACTTTCTTAAGCTCTCTGAGTCCTGGCTTCCCATCTATGAAACAGAGTAATCCCACCATATTAAATTAGTGAGAATTAAATAATAATTATCATGATATTTAGCAAGTAAATAATATTCAGAAGTTCTCAATACTTGCTAGAATTCATTTCTCTTTCTAAGCTAATTTTCTTTCCTGTTTAATGAAAACAATTTTAATTGCCCTTAATACATAAAAAAATTATTAGAAGATATTCTATCTGTAATTGACAGATAAAGAGCCCTAACACACTGATGTGTTAAAAACAAAGCATTCTTACAATATATTACAGACATCTGACATATTTAGCAAGCACCAATTTTGTGCTAGGTGTGGAGCTACATAATGTGTGAATATGAGGATGAATTAGATACAATCCCTCCTTATCATGGGGTAATTCACAACCTGTTAGAGGAGGGGAGATTTGGACTTGAATACCTAAGCATATGAGGCAATACTCTGTATTTAATACCACAAGGTGGCATAAAAATGTTATTCAAACTTGAGAAAGGAAGCCATCATTTCTGGATAGAATAATCATAAAAGAAAAAAAATTTCTGAGAGCAGATATCTCAATATCTGCTCTTGTCTTTGAAAGGTGCATACAAATTTGGTAAGTAGAGACATCAGTATGAAAGGAAAACTGTGTTCAAAGGAAGTACAAATAAAGGACAAAGTTTATTTATGGACTGGCAATTAGTTCAGCTTGGCAAGAATCTCTATCTGGTGTGTACACACACAGACACACACATACACACAGAGATTCTAGGAAACAAGGCAAAGCACAGGAAACAAGAAATATTGACTCAGATATAAAATGTGGAGGAGTTTGTAGTTGTTTTTTCTTGGCAGACAATGGGGAGCCACTGTAGAAATTTATGGAGTAGAATGCTGTGTCTAACTTGTTTTAGGAAGAAAGTTGGCAGGCAGGATACAGGAGTCTGGAAGATGCCAGAGAAAGGACGACTAATTATGAAGCTGCTTTGACAGTTTAGGTGTGAGGTCATAAAAAGAGACTAAAAATGACTCTTGGGAATGGGAAGGTAGCCAGAGATTCAAAATATATTGTGAAAGAAAAATCAATGGGATATAGGAACTTATTGGAGGAGGAAGTTACATATGGGACAGAAAGGCTCACAAAGGTTCTGAAGCACAAGGGTTTTTGAGAAGAAAGCGGGAGAAGATTGGCACAGATAGAACAATTACAAGAAAAAAGGGGCAGAGGAAAAGAGGCAGTGCAACATACAATGTCTCTCTATGTAGCAAAAGGAATGAAAGGAAAGGACTGTCTGATTACTTTCTACCTTCATCGCCTAGTACACCGTCTGACAGATGGTAGACAGTGGAAACTGTGATCAAATGAGTGGATTAGTGTTTCCTTCTACTTACTCTAAGTCATGTCTCTGTGCTCCCATACATCTCTCAATTTTACTATAATAAGTGCAGAAACTCGCCTGGAATTGATAACGACTGCCAGTTCTCCAACTCATGGACTAGTTACTATTTTATAGTTGTTTTAATGACAAGAGAACTGAGGCTTGGGGGACTGGGAAACTTTAAGTACTTGCAGTCGCACAGCTAGTACATGGCAGAGCTACAATTTGGACTCAGAAGACCTGACTTCAAAGTTCTGCTCTCTTAATCATTATATCCCCATCTCTGTTACTCTATGAAACTACTGTCCTTTTTCTTTCATTCTTTTTGCTATATAGGGAGCCATTGTACATTGGACTGCTCCTTTTCTCTTGTTACTGTGCTATTTGTGCCAATCTTCTCCCGCTTTCTTCTCAAAAACCCTTGTGCTTCAGAACCTTTGTGAGCCTTTCTGTCCTATGTGTAACTTCCTCCTCCAATATTCAATAGTTTTTTTATACAATTTGAGTCAACATTTGATATGGGTTACAGAAAGAGATTAATTTAGAGGCAAAATTTTTGAGTTTCATCAGTCTTTAGATGGCAGTAAGGCCATAGGTACTGGATGACATGACCTAACAAACGAAAAGCCTTGGTACAATCTCTGACGCTTAGAGATTGAGAATAGGAGGAGAAATAAAGGATTCTGAGAAATAGCAGCCATTGGGATAGAAAGAAAACCCGAGGCATTCAGTTTATGACAAGTCAAGTGAAGTAAGTATTTCAGGAAAAAATGTCAAATTTTGCTGAACATCTGAGAGCTGACAATTTTATTTGGCAATTTGATGATCATTGATAACCTTAACAACAATTGTCAATGAAGACTGAAAATTTCATCAACACTAATGAGGAAGATTAGAAAGATGAAAAAGGACACATAAAAAACGTTTAAAGGAGTTCTTCAGGAAAGTGGAGGAATGGGTTTTAGTTCGAGGGGAAGTGGAAAGAAGTGAAGGTGCTTTAAAACCAAAGTTGTGATAGAATGTTTGTATGTTTATTTGTAAGAAAGAAAAATTGACATTGTAGGAGAGGGGAGGGATAATTACAGAGGCGTCCCTATGTGGGTAAGAAGAAATAGGGGAAGAAAGAGCTGACTTAAGATGGAGCAAAAACATATCACAAGACTTGATGGTAGGAAGAGTACCATTTCTGAATTATTTTTTTCTTGGTGACATAAGCAACATTATTAGCTTAGATATTGGGAGTCTGAAAAGTAAGAATAGATATAAAACACTCATCTTATAAAAATGAAACAATGACTGACCAGAGAAATCTCTTGACATTTCCAAATAAATGATAGTGCACCTTAGATTGAGTTCATAAATACCCAGTACCATAACCACGGATTGTGTGCTTTCTTCCTCACAAAGTTAGCTGTTGGGGTGCATGGTAAGACTTGGTAGAGGAACTAATTTAACCATGGTTGGTTTTTTTCCAGGTAAGTATAGTTGGGCAGGAATTCTCAGGTGTTTGCAAGATATAATAAATAACTATGCATTTTAAATTGAGTTTGGAGGGAAATGAAACCATTAAACAGAGAAGTGACAAGGTAAGGTGGCAGACTTAATAGATTGGAGGTCCTAGCAGGACTGAAGAATTGTTGTCCAGTGGGCAATAAGTGAACAGAAATGTAATAAGGTGATAGAAGAAGGAATGAGAGAAACTGACATTTTCTGGGGGTATAGTTATTGGTTTAGTGTGATATGGAGTTGATGAATTGAGATGGGAAGGAGACAGTGCGACACCACAGGTATCACGAAGGAGCTAATGTCCAAGGCATCCAATGGCTTAGCTGCATGGATATTAAAATGACCAAGATTAATCATAGAGGTAAGTGGAAAGAAAGTGATCCCCAGATGCTAATATCTTCCGAGAATATGGGAGCATGGCAGGAGACTTCAACAAGAAGTGGGCAGTGAGTGAGCATCTGTCAACACTTGCTTCTAGGGTGCTAGATTAGCTAAGCCTGGAAATTGAACCTATAAAAAGCTTTAAAAAGCTATGAGAGTAATCATTAGCATAAAATGAACAGTAATGACAGAAACTTCAGCTTTTTTACAGAAATTCCTATTTTTTATAAATAACTTCCTAAATATTTAGCCATCTGTTGGACAGTAGACAGACCATTTGTTTGTGTGCAACAATAACAATATTAGGAAAAACTCTGGTTTCTAATGATAACGATGCAGTTTGTCATTCTTCACTATGCCCACTGGCCCAGAAAATTCAGAGAAAACGCCCATAAATTCTTGATAATTTGCTATAGAGATGAACAGAAACGCCTTCATTTGACTTTACTGTGGTATCAGACGTGACTCACCAGGATTGTTGGACTGAGCTTCCATAGGAATCATGAGCTTGGCCCGGGTGGCGCGGCGAGCGGCCAGAGACCTCTCCAGCGTGGACATGGAGCTCCCCGCCTCTTCAGTGTCTTGACCTGTCAGATAAACCATACTTCTGAGAGATACACCTTCAGTCCTGCAAAACTTTGTTTTCTCTAGTCAGGCACGCCAGTGCTCTTTTTCATTTTATTGGTAGTTTAAATAATAATATTCACTTTCTTATGGTCCTATCAATATACTCTCATTATATAAACACAAATAGAATAAAATGTACCATAACTTTAATTCCTAGAGAAAACCAGTATTTTTCGCATTGTTCATGATTTTTGGCATATGTACGCACATGTGGAAGTGAGAATCAAATCTGTTTTCCATGGTGGCATTATACCATACATATTCTTTTGTAAAACTTCTCAAGAAAATAATAAGGGGCCTCCCCGGTGGCGCAGCGGTTAAGCGCTGCGCTGTGGAGCTGTCGGCAGCGGTGGCGCGAGTTCGACGCCCGGCAGGGGAGAATCCCACATGGTGTGGCAGACCTCTCCTGCCTTGCCCGCTGCTCCCCTCAGCAGTGTATTTCTGATCTGCCTGTTCTGCTCCCCGCTCTGTCTCTGGTGAACCCTCTCGCCGCCCCACTGCTCTGGCTTGTACCCCAGCTTGTATGTATAAATAAAAAATAAATCTTTAAAAAAAAAAAGAAAATAATAAGAACATCTTTCTCTCAAGAAATGTCGGTAATATAATTTTAATGGCTCGATAACATTCAACTGAATTTATCATAATATGTGTAAGTAATACTTAATGTACAAAGACATTAAATCTTATGATAAAAACATAGGAAATAAACTACATTCTTCAAACAGAAGGCTAAGCATCTTTGAATAAATTTATTATGCCTCCATAAAATGCCACACTGACATGTCATTAATAACAGGAAAGAATGATATATGTGGATATGAAAAATTAATAAAAATATATGCTTTAAGCATATATTTCTTTTAAAGAAACAAAACTGAAGTTCTAAATAGCATGTGTGACATGTACCCACTTGGGAAAAATACACATAAAAGCATATACTTTATATATGTGTGTCCACATGCATACACCTGTATGTGTTTAATATATGTGTATTATACATGTCTGTACTGAAAAGTTACACCCATTTTGACATTGCTTTCCTTTTGCAAAGGAAATAAGGACTTTTGGGATAAGGAAAAGGAAAACATTTTTAGGTACAACTTTCACAACTTTTATGACTATTTTCTTATTTTTTAAAATCACATACCTATTCTTTTTTCAAGTAAGGTAGTAGCTAATAAAATTTTAAATGAAAACTCATTCTGGGAAAAACAACCATGTAGCCAAGGTAATGGTGGCTGCCTAAATCAGAATCTGTCTGCATATGACCCAGAAAGCTACAAAGAATCAAAAAGATAATAAATCTATGCAAATCATATTCCTTCGGCACAACTAAAAGACAGAGAACACAATAAATTTCAAGTTACTGGTAAGTGAAAAAAATAAATAATAATCTCTTGTAAAGCTATTACTCAAACTGCTGCTACAATGTCTTTATGCAAAGCTGAATATTTGAGGAAATACACAAAAAAGAAGCGGTAAGTAAGGCTTCTGAGAGTGCCCTAAAATTATGCACAAATGAGGAAAGTCCATTGATTGTAAAAATATTTTAAAGGTCTCCTGGATGACTGCAGCTCTTGAAAGAATACTGTTCACTGAGAGTTTTGTTCTTTTAAACAGATCACACAGAGCACTTAATGGAATGAAAAGTATAACTAGCAGGAGGGCTGCTTTCCCTATTATCATAGAATTGGCAAGGAGGTCCGCAAATTACAGACAAATATGCACAAGCATCCTTTTATTCTAAAGAAAACAGCCATCATCTGGAATCAAACTTCTCTCAGGACTTATTAAGTGACATCAGAATGAGTCTGGCTGCTTCTAAATGTCACTGCAGTGTACAAAGGCTAAGGGGAAAAATCAAGGAGTAGTACTAGAAATCATTGGCAAAAATCTTCTGAGGGATGAGAGGCAATTCTAGCCTCTCCAGTGGGAGGAAGAGATGCTCTCTTTTTGTAATGTTTAGTAAGGAACAAAGCTACAAGAATGAACACCCATAAGTACAAGGGTTCCTGCAAGAGATCTGCCTTTCAGGGCCTCCCTGGTGGCGCAGTGGTTGGGCGCTGTGCTGTGGAGCTGTCGGCAGCAGCGATGCGAGTTCGATGCCCAGCCAGCGTGAGCCCCACATGGCGCTGCAGATCTCTCCTGCCTCGCCCGCTGCTCCCCTCAGAAGTATATTTCTGATCTGCCTGTTCTACTCCCCACTCTGTCTCTGGTGGACCCTCTCGCCGGCCCCTCACCTCTGGCCTGTACCCCAGCTTGTATGTATTAATAAATAAATCTTAAAAAAAAAAAGAGATTTGCCTTTCATTCATTCTCTAGGATTCTCTAGGTAGAAATCAGTCCAGGCAGCAGACTTGTTAGTCTCCTCTGAGTCTATTTTAGCAGAGAAAGAGGTCATTGAAGAGAGCAAGGTTGAGAGAGGGTAAGCAGTGGCAGACAAGCCCTATCACCATTTCACAAAGATGGAGGAAATTCCTCTGGGTGCAGTGGGCACTTGGAAAGCTGGTGAGGATGGAGTCCTCTTGCTGGAATTCACTAGAGTGCAGCTGACCTGCCAGAGAGCTAGCAAACTTCACAAGTAGAACTATTCTGATGAAGGAGGGTTAAGCCCTGATGTGCTATCCCATATCCTGGAAATGGCCAGTGGAGTGACTCCACAGGGTTTCACAAAGAACGTCTTTCATCATGTGCAATAGAACAATCAACTTAAAACTGTCCTTTCTTCTCCACTCCTCACCTCTCCCCTTCCCAGCTGTTCCCCCGACATAGCCAGGAGAGCAGATAGTTAAGGAGTTTCTGAAACAGACATTGCACCCTCCTTCTGTCCCACCCCTACCACTCTTTCCATACAACATGTTGTATGGAACAAATTGTAACTCCAGTTCTCAGAGTCAAAAGTTAGTGATCCATAAGGGAGGGAGACTCTTTAATTTATATTTCATATTGCAGTATTCAATAGGACTTGATGCAGTTTATAAATAAAAGTGACAGAAGAGTTAGAATATTAAAGGTTTAGAGAAGGAATACTCAGCAACTCATGATTTAAAATCAGTAACTGAAGGCCTTGTTTGCACAATTCTAAACCAAGGAAGTCTCGTTAACCACATACATACTCAAACAACTAAAGCCTTTTTTAATTTAGCTTGAAAAGAACAGCTACTCATTCAGTGAACACATCATGAGTGGACCAAGAGATGTTTTTCATGAGAGTGTCTGGTTGATTAGTCTACTTCCAATAAGCATCTCAAAGTTATGAGAAGCTGCAGAAAGTGATGTGTCTTACAACTAATCTCTAGATGTGGGATTTTCTGTATCAGTTCATTAAACTATAGGCATTTTTTTTTCTTCAGATCACTTTATATACCAGCAGAGCCTACAGACAGACCCCATCAGACTAGGCTAGTGATTGCATCACCTATTCGTCTTATATTGCACGGAGATGACAGCGGATCTCCACGGTAACTGAGACCAAAGTAACAGAATAGTGGATGTTTTCATACTGTTGTGACTTTTTTAAATCAAGAAATTGATAGCAAATTTCAAATAGACTTTCAATTACCTATAGACATAGGGAACTAAATAAATATATATATATATATACACACACACAAATGGTTTCAAATTTTATTGCCTTGAAAAACTTCTGTTCAAGATTTAACAAAAAGCAATCATCTCACTTAAGCTTTAGATTTCATTACCTCTCAACTCTTACCTCTAAGAAGTTGTGACAACCATTACAATGAATAAAGGCAGGTTGTTAGATGAGGAAATGACACTATAACTAGTTTATCAACCAAATTTGTATCATATCATTTTAACTACTGATAAATGACCCATAAATTAGTGGGAAGGTACCTCCCCAGAAGTGGGGGTGGAGAACCCCTTGGTGGGGTTCAGGATGGGATACACAGCAGAAGAAATTTACCTGAATGAGAAGTGCTTTTGCTCCCCAGTTGGGTTTCTGACTGGCTGTGACTGACTGGTGTGAGGTCTTGACAACTTTGGATGGGGGAGTCCCTTCCTGCAGGGTCGGTGCCTGATGGCTTCTCGATATTTTTCATCTCCATTTCTTCATGATGTATCCAAAGATCAGGGGGCCGGAGGTCCTTCTGGCTGCCCTTTCTTTTGCCAACACTGTGGGTGGCCCGTTTCCTGTGGAACAAAATTGGAAGGCAAATGTGAGCCTCTCTATTCAATGGCCATTCTCTTTTTGTTCAGTCAATTCAAGTTAGAAGCAGGAAAGGAAACAAAAGGGCTCCCAGGAGGAAACCCGTGAAATCCAGGAATTGGCAGACTGGTCTTGGCTGCCTTTCCTCTTCTCCCTGGGAGCTTCACCACATTAGAGGAGACTTGGTGCTGAATCCCAAGGGTCTCGGCTGCCTGCCAGAGAGCGCCTTACTCCGGCTGCACTGGCTGCATGTCTGCGCACAAGGTGACAGTGGGTTAGATGGAGCCATATGCCAATCTTTGGAGGTAGGCATAAGGAACCTGACTGCAACATCTGCTTAGGAGATAAATGAAGGAGTTACTTTGAAAGGGCAAATAGAAATAAAACGGCCATAATCTGTGCCAACAGCCAAGATGGGGGCTTAGAAGAAAGTCTATACCTCAGCTGTGTAATTTAATGTGCAACTGGGAAGCTTGCTCTTTGAAGACAAAAGGCCGATTGAGGATATTCTAAGGGGAATAAAGGCCTTTTGCCTCAGAGCTCCTAAGTGTCTGGATTCAAACACAATAAGACCCAACCTTTGAAAAGAGAAGAACAGAGTTTGGAAGTATGTTCTAAATGTCTCTTATTTTCCACAGTAAGAATTTAGCAACCACACATTTAGTTTTTGAGTGGAAGTCTCTTCTTGGGCTAGTGAGAGTTAAGTATTTCCGGTGTGCTAACTAGCCTGATGAGCATGCTAGCCGTTCTCTGCAGGTCAGTAAACTGTGGCGTGAAGGCCATGTCCTCCCGCTGATTGTTTTTCTAAATAAAGTTTTATTGGATTCCTGCTGAACACATTCATTTTGCATTGCACTGTGTTGACTAATTGCAACAAAAATCGTCTACCTTGCAGAACCTAGAATATCTATTCTCTGGCCCTTTTCAGAAATAGTTTTTAACTTCTGCTCTACGGTTTTATAACTTCTCAATCTCCATGTGAAGCTTCTGTTTCTTTTACAATGTCCATTCTAAATCATAATTCAGATGGTTACAACCTAACCTTTGACAGAAGTCCAGAGAAATACTTCTTTCTCATTTTCCTCACTTGTGATGAATGGTTTCTGAGGATAACAGCTTTCATGGTTGCCAAATGGTTCCAACAGACTACTCAGTGAAAACTCTTTGTAACCTGCCAGGCCGCTGAGGAGGCTTTGTTTTCCCAATTGCTGAACATGAATCTTTGCACATTTGAGGCAATTAATAAATGTTTAGTGGTGCGATTTGTTGAATTTTCCTTAATGTTCTACTGGTGTCCTTCTTGGAGCATGTTGATGAGGACAGGGAACAAAGAACCCCAGACTTAATATTTAGTTGCTTAGTAGAGAAACAGTCCAGTGTTTTCTGCCCTAATATTTTCCCAACAACTGCAATTTGCTGATTTTCTGGAAGCAGACCCAAGGCAACTCTAAGCAATGGTCTGTTATAAACCCTAGGTCATCTTCTTATGTCTAACATAATAGCTCTTTGCTAACCATCCATTCTCTGAATTCATTTCCCTATCTGTCCACAGGTAACTAACCTGCAACTCACACATAGCTCTGTATGGAATCAACCCTGCTAACTTCTTGGAAGAGTTCAATGTCATTTTCAAATTTGGAAACTTCACTTATATTTCTTTCTAACAAAACAAAACGCTAAATAACTTTGACCCAAGTGCCTGTATGACTGCACACAAAGAAATATCAGCTTCTAAATCCAACACAAGGCAGATTTTTCATAACGCAGTATTTAGATAACTGGAGCTCAAGAAATTGGTCAGATAATTTTTGATAATTTCAAAATTAGATATTTCTAACTAGAAATTAGAAATAAATGATTAATTCTAGTTTTCTCTTGCTTACATGCACACCTCATTCATCCATCCACCCACTCATTCATTCATTTATTCACTTATTCGTTGATCTTAGCACCAAGCATCCCCAGATATATTTAAAAAATAGCTTCAAATTTGATTGAAGCAGAACCTTTTTGTAGGCTGTGAATTATAACATAACCTCCATCTGGAAAGAAGTATTATGCTTAACAAAATGCATAGGCATTTTCTAATGGATTTTAATTAAATCACTACCTCTTCTGGAGGCTGCTCATCTGCACTATTGACTGTCAGTCAGAAGAGCTCCAGATTTTATTCCTTTTTTTATATATTCTATCAAAGCCCATCTACATCACTTTTGTTTCCATAATGTCTCTTATCAAGAAAGACCTTTGAGAGGCCTCCCTCTCTGCCCCTTGTCATTGCAGTCGGTGTCTCATGAAACTGACATGTTCTCATAACTAAATCCTCTGAAACTTGTCTTAAACCCTGTAAGAACAGCTGTTATCCTGGCCTTCTCTCCATCTACTCATTCCATGACATAATGACAGCTGCCCACTGAGACCTGCAGTTCCTCTCTTACCATCAGAATCTTCAAAATTTGTATGTAGGTGAACCTAGCACAGCGATTCTGAAATGTGCGCTCTCTCTCTCTCTCTTCCCCCAATCCCCATCTGTCTGTGTCTATCTGTCTTAGTTCTGTACAGATGCTTTCATAATCTATTCACTTACAAACTGTTTCTATAAGATTCCCTTCAAGCTCTCCTCCTTAAGAACCCTTCCTGATCTTGTTAGATCAGTGAAACTATAGAATCACTAATTCATTTCCCTCATGTCTCCCTATCCCATTTCCCTTGCATTGATCACTGTTGGTCTTGTTGAGCTTCTCAGATAATCCTTCTGTGTTAATTCGTTTCATTCAGTGTTACTGGAGCAAACTGTTTCCTCCACTTCTTCAACATTACCCACTGGTTTATAACATTTATTCATTTGTTTATTCAGTGAACATTTATGGAATATTGACTATATGTCAAGAAATATGCTAAGTACTAGAAATGCAAAGGTAGGTGAGACATTGAGAGCTTAACGAATGAATGAAACATGGAAGGGGCTCCTGGGAACCTGGGTGCTGTTGGAATAGGCGTATACACTAGGACATGGCCAGTAGTGAAGCTGAACAAGCAGAGGGGACCGAATTACAGGAGGCCTTGCCTTCAGCAGAAATACTTTTTAATAATATCAGTAATCAGCAGGGAATTGTAGGGAGATTTTTAGCTCAAGAGTTAACATTGATCAGATTTGCTCATTTGTATGATGCAAATCACATACTAAGCACAGTAAGAATTTTTCATTATTGACTGGGAAGGTTCTCCTCGGATTCTTTAATGGCCTATTTAGTCCTTACTTTGCACATAAGCTATTCCTCTAAGAGGAATTTCTTTCCTTTTCACTATTAATCAGTATGTTGGGGAAGTAAATGGAGAAGAACCAATCTTGGCTAAGTATTTTATTTTATTCAAACTATCCCCTTTGAAGTCCTAAAATACCACTCTCATGTCATAGATTCTTTTGCCACATTCTTTGTCACATCTTATTTTGCAATAAATCATTTAGTTCTTATTCTGTGCTTAGGGAACTTCTGTTCCAGTTGTTTGCAGGAAACAAACGGCTCTGGCCTAGCTTTTGTGATCAGATAGATGTGTACCCAAGATCTGATGGGAGAATGAAGCATGGACACTTTGTCTCGTGGGGAGTTTAGGGGACTTCAAGAATGAAGGAGGACTGAATCAGTGTGAAGAATGATTATGAGTTACTGGAAACAATAAAAGCCTCTGCAGCTTCTTCCATCTATAGATTTTCTAGAGAATTCTTGAGCCTGTTAATTCTCTATAATGACTATCTTTAATATACTAATTGCAATTAAAATAAAAACTTATATTGGAAATTCAGGTAAAATGTGTTTTATATACTCAGAGAAATATGCATATTTTTAGAAAGAATTAAGATTTATTGAAGTCCTACATGGTTGGCAGTTAACATCCCTATGTGGTAAATACTGAAAAATAATTAAAATGTTAAAAAAATTGAAAAATCACTGAAAGTGATTTACCATTGATTTAATTTATGAGTGGAAACATTTGATCCTCAATACTGAAAATAATTATTTTTTTGTCAAGGTTAGAATGTGGGCTAATATTTAATACTTGCTGTGTACATGTCAGCTCAAATAAGAGACTTAGTCAACCGGTGATTCTATCAAGTGAAACCTGAATTTTATTTACATTTTCAAATTTACTGTATTCAGGCAAGTTGTTGATCATTTACCCAAGTACTGCCTTACAGATGTGACAACCATGTGTCCTGGGTTTCCAGGCTATTCCTAATGTCAAGTACTTTGTCTTTAGTATCTATAGTGACATTGTAAATGTTCTGTATTTTAGTCAGTAAAATTTTATGACTTTATAACTACACATAAAGAAAAAAACTTCCACCAACTTAATCTTTTATTACACAATTTTTCTGTATTATTCTACTAAAGCTCATGAACTCAAAAAGTGTTAGGGGAGTCTCTCAAATCAGTGAAAAATATAACATTAAAAATACACAACTAAAATGAATGAGAAAATTATTTTTATTTCATATTAAATTGAAGGTACTGCTAACATGGAGTACTCTGGTTTAGTAGTGTTCCATGGGGGAATTTCAG
This sequence comes from Scalopus aquaticus, assembly GCA_004024925.1. Taxonomy (NCBI): domain Eukaryota; kingdom Metazoa; phylum Chordata; class Mammalia; order Eulipotyphla; family Talpidae; genus Scalopus; species Scalopus aquaticus. The sequence continues at coordinate 84,087 of PVIJ01004221.1, read as the reverse complement.
CATTTTAAAGATAGAAGAGTGACAAAAAGTACTTAGTTCTACTTCTTATTTGAGGAAACTGAAATTCAGAGATTAGGTTCTCCCTAAAAGTTAATTAAATATAAGTAATTTAATTAAAAAAGTGGTGGAATAAGAACTAGAACTTGAGTTCTAACTCCTGTTATTATGCATCATAAAAATCAGTGCTTTAGCAGTGGGTGTGGAAATAGTAACATGTATCTGAAGAGGTGAACCTATAACCCTAAATCATACACAGTGTTGTAAACCAATGTTACCGCAATAAAAAAAGCAAGCCAAAAAATAAGTAAAATCACCTATCTATATAATGCATAGAATAAAACCCAGAGACTCTAACTCGAACACAGCATTACCAATACAAAAAATGTTTTCAGTCCATTTGGATACAATTCAAATCCCTCAATAAAACATAAAGAAAATTTACCTTCCCCAATATTCCTTAATAAATAAATATTAAGGATGCTCATGAATGTGCTTCTTTTTTCATCTTATTAATTACATTAAGCTCCCATTTTTCTAAGAGCCTTATAGCGGATATTACTTCTGTTTCAGATTGGAATTGATTTTGCTTTCATTTGTATTGCTCAATTTATTCTAAAAGCTTCAGTGGTGGTGATATGAGGTGAGGGATTCTCAATGAAATCAAGAAGAGCTAACTTAAAACTCAGAAATATCTTGAAAAAGCAAAAATTTTTTCCCCCTTTTTAGCACAACCAAAGAAACCAAGATGAATGTCAATGGGTCTGTTTCTGAAGAAAGATATATGAAGCAAAATTGTGAAAATACACCAAGTAAATGTTAAGAGACTTTGGGGATGAGATGAGGAAAAACCAAAGTGGAGGCAGCACAGGGGCTATAAATTCACTTTCTCTGGGTTTTCGGTCATTCCTGGGATGATTTATCCTTTCACTCATTCCCTAATCTTAAAAAAACATGCCATACATACCTAGGGCTCAGTATCTACTCTTTCTAAATAAAACTTTCAAGCTCTTACCAAAGTGCTTAAGGTGAGATTTAAGATAATATGAGTATTTCTCAAAAAGCATCAAACTCCACTTTTGCACATTGAGAAGACTGGCATTTTCTCTGCGGAGAAATAAAATGCACGTAGGAATCTGATTCATCAAATGTGTATCACCCTGAGACATTCTTCTCACAAGGCTGAAAGTGGCAAAATGGAAACACAAACAAAAAAGACCCCATGCGACAGATAGTTTAGTTAATTTAACTTAGTTTAGTGAATACATTTACGTTTTTAAAACTATCACAAAATAAGGCATATTTGGGTTGGTGCCCGCCCTACTTCCTATAAGTGTATTTCTCAGCTCTGCTCTAGGGACATGCTCTTCTGATGTTCTACATTCCTAGTTTGCACAAACTCTTTCCTGGGGATACTGGGCACAGGGTTTGTTTACTGCCTTACTGTACTATAGTCATTTCTCCTTGAGTGCCAGTTAATGCCCAGCACTCCAGAAACTTGAGGGTGGCTACGATTTTCCAGAATGCTTACATGAGACCTGACTTGTGAAGTTCATTTTATCTGCTTTCTTGTTTGGATACAAGGGACCAGCATGCCAGCTCTCCCCAACTTCAAGATAATGCAATCTCCTGAATGCAGCTGATATAAAATCTCCCCTACTACAGATATAAATTAAATGCCAACTGCATCTAAAACCCACCAAGTCGCTTTCTTGTCTGTACATCTTTCTCTGTCCTGTTTCATTTCAGAGTGCTAGGAGATACATTAGAGATCAACAAACTCAGTCATAGAATTTGTAAAAAAGAGGTGTTAAGGTATTAGCAAGGGGAGAGGGAACATTACTTGACAGAGAATCTTTCTCTAGCAGTATTTGCAATATATAGTTGTCAAATGAACCATTGATGGATGAATGCCTTGGACCTACATAGCTGTGCCATGCCTGAGGCCAAAAAAAAAGAAAAAAAATATCAAGGGAAAATTTTACTACATCCAATCCAGTGAGAGAGTACAGCTGAAAGAGACATATCAGGCAGATGTGAAAAGTGCTGGAGAAGCAAAGAGGCAGAGAATAACCAGGAGACACTGTTGCTTCCCACAACTGGCTGACACTACGTTAATATGCTGGTTATGGGTTATTGCTGGAAGGAGATAAGCTGAATTGAACTACCTGTGAACTTTGATGTATCATTCTCTGCCTGTGCTATATATAAAATCTGCCTGATACGGACATATTTTTAAGCATTCAAAATTTTTCATTTCTGAGAATCTGTCAGAGGCAGGAAATCTGCTCCATTTTGCATTTCTGGAATTTCTCTTCTATCGTAACTATTGTCTGCAAACTAAACTCTCCATACTACTATAACTAAATTGAGTTTCATATTCTGCAATATATTTAATCATTCATACAACAAGCACTGATTAAACGCCTACAGACCTCCATATCAAAATGATCAGAAATTCTTTTAGAAGAACACACATCACCATAAATGTCATTGCAGAGAGCATCATACACAGGTACACAGTGAAGTGCTTTGCTTAGGACACTTTAGGTCAGGAAGAAACTGACCAAGAGAAGCAAAATCAAAAAGAAATGCTAAGTGGGTCTCCAGGTGCATTCTACTACTATGTCGGCACACCTAGCTCTGACTCACTTATGTTTTTGGCCTAGAATGAACAAAAAGTAAGGTTTTGCCCAGGTTGGGAGACACTGAACATGTAAATTATGAAAAAGCCCAAGAAGAAAGTCATCACAAAAATACAACTAGGGAAGATGAGACTTGAGTCAGGCAAAGGTGAGTCTCCCCATGGGATTCAGCTGTTACCTACTTTCTCTGCTGGGCTGAAGAGCGACGCGTGCAAATCACGGCCACAACCGCCACCACCAGCACTGTAATGATGCCTATGGTTGCCACGATGATCACAAGCAGGCTGCCGTTCTTCTGAGGGGTGACACTGCCATGTGGGGGGTGCATCTGGCCAATGGGTGGTTCTGGAAAAAGACAGGCAAATGGAGATCAGGGTTAGGGAGACGTGGCAGCCCAGTGCTTACTGACATCTGTTAGGATAGGAAAAGCTCCCACTGTTCTGAGCAGTCCTGAAGCTGGGCAAAAGCAATGATGAATGAGCTACCCAAGATAAATGTGACATATGTACCACAGAACATTATACAGGAACGTTCACAGCAGCATTATTTAGAATAGCCAAAAGTGCAAACAACCCAAATGCCCACTGACTGACAAATACTGACAAAACGTGGTGCATCTATACATGGGTTATTAGCTGGTCACAAAAAGTAAGTACGGATACACGCTGCAATATGCATGTGCCTGTTGAAGACATTCTAAGTAAAGGAAGCCAGACACAAAAACATGATTCAGGGACATTTACAGAGATGGAAAGTAGTTTAGTGTTTGTCAATGCATGGGGGGAGGGGTGAATGAGCAGGACTGTTAAAGAATTTACCTCTGGGGGCTGAAATGCGCTGGGATGAGTGGTGGTGACACCACAGCCTTGTGAATATACTAAAAACCACTGTGCTGTGCACTCTGAAGGGATGGGTTTATGGTATATGAATTATACTGCAATTTAAAAAGGAGCAAAGCTCCATTTCTGAGTGGGAGGTGGGGAGGGGAGGAAAGAAGCTATTTTGCACAATAAGGATTTCAGTGTTACAAGAACCAGAGGAGACTGGGGTTTATGAGAAAATACCATTTATTTGATCCTGTGGAAAACAAACTATTTGACACCAATCACTCACAATTTACTTCAACTGCCTTTAAGAAGCTATCTATAAAGCACATATAATTTTCAATCTGTCAAGGTTCTATGAATCCCACTTAAAGGCAGCCACTGGGTTTGAAAAAGCATCAGAAAGTCCTGATATGAAGGTTTTCCTGTGTTGAAACAGTGCCCCGTGGCACACAATATTGAGGCAAAAATAACAGAGCAGTAAGACATTTTTGATAATTCTGTAAATAAGCAAGAATGCTAATGATCCTTTAAATTGCTTTCTTTAAACCCTTAGTAATCAATCAATTAGAAGAAATACTCTGTGCTACATCATGTTTGTCATTACAAGTGACCCATTTTTAAAAAGAAAAATAATGACCTATAATTTTATTTATAATTTAGAAGTAGCAGCAACAGCAAGCTATGAGTTTGGATGCTCCCTTGCCCAAACCTGAATGTGTTTCTTTAACAACCTGTATTAGCTTTCTCTGCCTCTTGAGAAGAACACATAGGCCTTTTTGCACCCAGTGCCTGTATCCGTAAATGGGAGATAATAATGTTCATTGTACACATGGACTTTCAGAGTTAGAGAAAATACTTACAAAGCAACCATCTCAGTGCCTGACACAGAATGAGTACTTAAAATAACATTACTCTAAATAAAGCTAAAACTTTAAATAAAATGTTGCCAAAATTAATAATTTACCATACTATTTGGGACACTTCTGATGTGGACTTTCAAAACACAAAACTTTTAGAAATAGTACTAAATGTGAAAGATACGTTAACATTTTCTCACAAATGAATATAACAACTCAATGCCTGCCTTAAAATTGAAACACTAGCTTTTGACAAGTTATGTAAGAATCATTGCTTGTTACTGATTCAGTATTATGAAAAAAAAAGTTCTGTTATAACTTGAATATCAGGGAGAGAAACTCATAAAAAGTCTTTAAATAACACCTCATGTTAAAAGATCTTGATTATAAATGAAAGAAATAGGTTTCCTTGAAGTAATTTTTACACTTACTACAAATAATGAAAGGTCAGAACTTTCTGTATTATAGTTTTACTTACGATTGAAAAAGTCATTTTACTATAGTATCTCAATATGCCCTTTCTGTGCTTAATAAATTAGTTGATTGGAATGAATTAACCTTTTACATGAGGCTTATGATGGAGAGAGTTAGAGTATTCATGGATTTTTAGTAGCATGACTTAAATTTAATAATTCATCATATCTCACAAACTTGATTTGGGCTATCCATAGCACATCTGATGAACAATTTTTAAAAGCTTGTATACTGAAGCTTTTCAAATTTCTACTTTCTTTCCATCGAAGAAACCTTCATGGTTTAAGTCAGGAAACAATGACTTTGGATTCTGCTGAGACTTAGTGAGATTATACTGATGTGAATTGCCCTGAGTTAGGGTTCATGGAGCTTCCCATTCTAAATCTTTGGTTCCAACTCTTTATGATTTCCTTATAAAAGTTCCCATCAGTTTAAAACGTGATATTTCAGGTCTTTCATTAATTTTCCAATCTCGATTGTAAGGCTAGATAATCAGAATATCTGACATTTAATGGTGTCTTTAGATGCAGTTAATTCTCATTGTTTGCAGCAGTTGTGTTATCTAAAGTCACCGCAAACACTGAAACAGGTAATTAATACTATGTATTGTTTCTAGAGAAAATAGAGTATTATCTTCCTATAAGCCTCTGGTCACATTTTTAATCAAGCGATCGATATATATAACCTTGTTTTAGGTGTGTTTCCATTTAAAGACATCTTATTTAATGTATGAGGTTGATTCATTAACTTTGAGCTCACAGCCAAATGACATTGTAACTCATCCCTGAGTGAAGCTTTATTAACTCACACATTTTCTCCATAAGGCACATCAAAGTCCTTTGTGCTGAGGAACGCTAACAGCACTTCGCCACTCTATCTAGGGCCTCTCTGAGCCGTGAAACCACCAAACAAAACGTACAAAAAGCTGGCACTAAATATATTGCAGGAAGGACGTGTGTGCACAGCATGAGGGCTGAAACATCCCCTGTTCCATCTCAGCTGAGTCTGCAGGCCTTGGGCTACTCAGACTTTTGACTGCTCTGCCCAAGAACATTACTGACCATGAAAGGATCACAAGCATCGACTGGAGAGTTACAAATACATTTTAGTGAGTCAGTGAATTTACCAGAACAGAATTTATTTATGAATGATGATGATCATCACCCTATTTATAAATCCAAAGACTTTCCAATTAGGAAAAACTTCAGAGCTCATAAATCTGTATTAATGCAGTTAAGGATTCTGGAAGATAAACTGACTCTGGAAGGGGCAAATGACGTTTAACACCTTTTTTTGGGTTTCAGAGGGGACGATGCATGGTGTGATTCAAAGACTTATGAATATCTTATAGGATACTGTTATCATTTCATAAGATAATGGCTGTAACACATTGACCACAGGCCCTGGACAAGAACTGGTACTCATCAGACATTATGATATTGTTCAATATATTCTCTTCTATGTGATTTCTCCAAATTAAAGCATAGTATCTTAACACATCTGTTGCTAGTTTTAGCATAATAAGATGCATATCCAGTGTTTGACTAATTAAGACCTAGATATGTTTCATTGAAATCTATGAGAAGGGAAATTTTTAAAACATATAAGCATTTGATCCATTTTTTTATTTTGATGATAGTTGTTCACCATTAAAAGATTCCATGTTATTTTCCTACTAAATTTAAGCATCTTAATATTAATTGGGAAACTGCTCTAGTGAAATAATGATATTAAATGTTTATAATATTAAGTAGGCTTTGAAAAGTATTTAATGTTTCTTAGCACACTTGGTCTCAAAAATTCTACAGTAAACTCACTGGTAGATTCATGCTCTAAATGTTTAATTATCATATAGTAAACAAATTGACTGCAGAACAGGTATTGACTCCAGAAGGATTCAATATTGAGGATCTGATCCCATTCCCACAATGGCTGTGCTTAATAGCTGTACAATAATAATAGGCATGTAAACAATGTGAACCCAATATCCACAGGATCATTCTGAGGATGGAAAGAGATTCAATAAAGATTTCTAGTTGGGGAGGATTTTGTCTCTAACATCGCAGTCTTCCCTGATAACAATTTTGTTATTAGAATAGTTTGAACTCAACATATGTCTTATTAATTTTGCAGGTCTTTGACTTTGAACAGGAATTCATATGACACTAAATAGTTTAAAGCATTTTCTCCTGAAATAAGGTGCTATCAAGTCAATCAGTTGGAAGAGATCTCGCAGATAATCTAGATCAATGTTCCCTAAAATGAAATATTAATCAGTGTTATGGAGAGAAAAGTTCCTTGGTCAATTAAGTTATAACACATATTTCTTTCCTCCAATCTCATAATTTTGCACATGCCAAGGTGAAGTATGACCTGTCAGGACAGTAGGGCAGGGATGGTAGAGAATGTATCCAATTTTCCATAAATATAGATTTAAGATCATGTCATTTACTGGGGATATGATCAAAGCATGGATGTATCTTGAGGGCATTATGCTAAATGAAGTAAGTCAGGAAGAGAAGGATAAATACCATATATGATAGCACTTACATGTGGAGTCCAGCAGAGTCAAACTCACAGAAGCAGAGACTAGAATAACAAGGGGCTAATACTTGGAGACATGGGGAGATGTTGGTCAAATGGTGCACATTTCCTGCTATAAGATGAATAGTTCTGGGTATACTAGGCATAGCCTATGATTATAGTTAATAATATCATATTATTAACTACATTTGAAGATTGCTAAGATAGTAAATCTCAATATTCTCATCACAAAAAAAAATGTAATTGTGTGACATGATGGAGATATTAGCTAATACTATGCTGGTAATGATTTTGCAATATGTAGGTGTATTAAATCATCACATTGCACACTTTTAACTTATATAATGTTAAGGGTTAATTAATCTCAGTGAAGCAGGGGGTGAAGTAGAAGAAAAGCCATGAAAGATTCCAGAGGGCAAAGGAGAAATCACATGAGCTAAGAAACACACAAAGTTGTGATGCAGCTATAGACCACCAACTAGTAAGGCAAGAAAAGGGAAAAAAATGTCATCTATTACATTCTATATATTAAAAGTTCTTGGCACTGTAACATGAATAGAACGTCACCTGGGATCTCACTGGCGTCACTGAAGAGCTGTTAGAAGTTGTCAAAACCTCCCTTCCGATGTGCTCATTTCTGTGCAGCGTGAACACCAACCAGGCTAAAACTATGTGAAAGTATTTGTAGGGCCACATTCATATCCTTTCATAAAAATTTGTATGTCGGGCCTCCCTGTGGTACAACAGTTTAAGCGCTGTGCTGTGGAGCTGTCCGCCACTATGGTGGAGTGAGTTCGATCCCCAGCCAGGGAGATTCCCACATGGTGCAGCAGACCTCTCCTGCCTCTCCCACTGCTCCCCTCAGCAGAGTATTTTGGTTGATCTGCCTGTTCAGTTCCCCACTCTGTCTCTGGTGAACCCTCTCACTGCCCCACACCTCTGGCCTGCACCCCAGCTTGTATGCAAAAATAAATAAATCTTAAAAAAAATTTGTGTATCTTTGTCTTCTTGTATGTTGTGGGGTTGGAGAACAATTTCAAAATTAGAATATTATGACTGTATTACCCCTTCACTCTCTCACTCATCCTCCCCCAACAGGAGGCATGATTATTGACCTCACACAGCTTACAATTTACTGGAAAAGACTTACAATAAAGAAATCAGGAAGCAAATAATAGAAAATTATAGCTATAATGGGTACTTAAAAATTAAAGCAGAATTCAAGTAGAAATACGTAATATGAGGACACAAATGAATGAGGAGAGAGGTCATGTAAAGCCTGTTACAGATGTGATATTTAGCCTCATACTCATGGAATATTGCTAGAAGACAGTTCCTCCTTCTTTATAATGAAACTGAGAACAGGCCTTGAATCTGAAACACTGGAACCTAAAGGCAAATGACACAAACTTTGGGTGGAAAGAGAAACAGTTCCCAGTTTATACAGAGCCTTATAGATCACATCTAGTCACCCTAAGTACAATCACATCACTAAAGGGTTTTCATCCAGAGACAGACCCGATTTGCTTTAAGAAGATATCTCTTCCTGCTGTGTGGAGAGGAACTGGTGGCAGAAGCAAAGAGACCAATTAAGAAGAGAGTGAAGTCCTGGTGAGAGATAAGTTGAACTGAGGTGGTGGAAATTGTCATCAAGCAAAGTGAATAGTAACACAATAAAGCTTTCAAGCAAGAGAACAAAGTCAACTGTACATGTTGGGGGGCAGAATGGGAAAATCAATTTCAGGTTAAGGCCACAACCCTTATGTGTGAGATGAGGGAGAGAATGAAAGGCAGGTTCAGTGAGGGAAGAGCAAAAGTTCAGTTTTGAATTTTCAGGCTTGAGATCTTATGAAAAAATATAAAGAGGCAGCTAGGAGGTTTGTGTTAGAGATACAAATTTGGGAGTTGGTCTAGAGGTGGAATTTGAAGCCTGTGAGCAGAAGAGATCAAGAGAATAGAAGGATCAGAGAAACACTCTCAAGATGGAGATTTCTAGTATTCAAGTAGAAGGGGAGAGAGGATCTGGAGAAAGAGAAATGAGTGACCAAAGAATTTCTCTAAGGTAATTTGATCAACATATTTTTTTCCTCAGGCTTTCTCCTGAGACTGCTGTACCCCAGAACAACCTTTTATGGAATGGCAATTTAGATCAGTTTTCAACTGGGGAGATTTTTGCCCCTAAGAGGAAATTTGGTGATGTCTAAAGACATTCTGGGTTGTTCTGACATGGGAGAGGAGAAATTCCATTGGCATTTAGTGGATAAAGGCCAGCGATGCGGCTAACCACCCTACAATGTGTGAGACAGACCACATGATAAGAAATTATCTCACCCCAAATTGTCTCACCCTATCCATGGCTGAGGTTGCAAAACCCTGAGCTAACTGAACACTTTTTATGTTCAGGTGAAAAACTGAGACCCACAGTTTAACTGACTTGATTAAGGTCAGACAGTTCTAATCCCTGACAAAGTCAGTTCTTGACTTGGAGTTTGGGATTAGTCTGGAATCTTTAAAAACATTTGAGATGTTGCTCAGCTGGTAGGTGGGCAAAGCCTCTGGCTGACTCTAGAACTTGGGTCCCCAGGCCCTCCAACCACCTGTCCCTCAAAACAAGGGTAAAATATTACTTTGGGACTTTCTTTTGATATTTAGTGACACTTCTGAATGTCTTAATAGTCTCAGAATGATCAGTTCATGCAAACATGGACAAAACTTGTTTGGATGCTTTATTTAGCTTAGTTAAAATGTCTGGGTTTTGTTCTTCAAAACTGGAAGGCGAGTCATGGGCATTTCTCCTAAACATAGATTGCAAGGCATGCTTTACGGAATAACTAATATGATTCTGAATATTCAAAAAATTAATAATATTGACTTTTTTGATAATGTTTTGTCCAAGTATAGTTTTCAAAGATCTACATCAATAAACCAACATCTTTGTAGGGTTGGCAGATTTCTTAACCAAAATTAATAATTTTACAAATTATTGAAAGAACTACCAACAAAATATATTGATAATTTTTCTTCCCCAGAGAGAAAAGCAGAACTTAATTGAAGTAAATTTCTTGTTGCTTCATCATTCATATAAAAATAAAATACAAAGTCACATTTTTTAGAGTTGAAGATTTTCCTGCTTTGAGAATGTGGACCATAATCCAAATGTGAATGCACCATAAATTTAAAATATTATCACATCCTTACATATTAGCTTTGATCTACCTGCCATCAGAAAATAATTTAGGAAGCCTCTTCAGTTTCATCAATTTAATTAAGGGTTTCCAGCTACAAGAGTAAACATGAACTATAGCTTTGTTTTTCTTTATCAGAATTCCAAGAATACATTTTTAGAAGAGTGACATGCTGTAAGAGAAAGTAAATGATGAGAGATCTAAATTTATTTTCAACTGGCTTGAATATCCTGACAATAAGCCATTATTATATTATAATGCTGTGAAGGATGAATACAGTAAGTGGAGGGAGACATAGGAAACCTCTATAATTCTGCCACTCTAAGAGGAGATGTATGGATTTTTCATTGTACATGAGGTTCAAAACTCAGATTTTAAAATGTTCTTGTTGATGCAGCCCACTTTGTAAAGTTAGGATGGAGCTGGAGTTTTATCAGTCAGGGTTTTGCTTGTACATCTAATTGGAAAACATACCCCCTTCTTAAGGTACAAGATATTAGCAGAATTTTAATTAAGAAGCTAAGGTTTTCTGATGCGTTTGCTGATTTGCTTGTAATATCCCAAGTGAAAGTCGAATTACATATTTATCATCATTTATCTGCTAGCAAAATAGGATAGAAAGCAGAATAAATTCGCCTTCTCCATCCATATCTCTCTGAGCTTATCAATTCACCTTAGTCAAGTAGCCTATAAAAGTTTTTATTCTAGTAGGCATTCTAGAAATACCTCTGGTGCTTTGTTCATGCCATTCATTTAACAAATACCTGGGAAAGAATTCCAATTTGAAACTTCCTACAGAAAAAACATTATGGTCAGCTCTTCAGGATAATTCTAAAGAGGACAGTGTTAGTTCCACACATGGACCCCAAACTTTGAACCTCTCTCAGGGTACAAAATACTACAGTTAAGTTTCCCCACACAATTTCAACTGGCTTGAATATCCTGACAATAAGCCATTATTCTATTATAATGCTGTGAAGGATGAATACAGTAATGTATTCATCTTCTTTAATGATCTCTTGCATCCCTGAGATTTTTCTCAGTCTTTCATCTTCCTGGACTGTGTATCCTGCTTGTCTACCTGGGCAATTCTTCTTTATTATTCCTGCAGTGGTCTATTTTTCAATCTGTGACCACAGCTGTGACCACAGCTCTTAGCAAATGTCCTGAATGCAACGCAGGCTTAGTAGCACTTCCTAACTGCTTGAATGCTTACAGTATGTTAGGTATATTGTTGAGACTTAAGAAAAAATTTGAGACAAGAGAACAAGTTAATGAAACTGCAAAGTTTGGGGGCGGGAATTATCATCATCTAAATCCATTTTATGAAGCATGCCCCTGGTGTATTTTCAGTCTTAATACTTCCCTCTCCATTCATATTCCTGATGTGATCTCCCCAAAGTGTCTCTTGAGTATATTGGAGTCTACAAACCATCAGGGCCAGGGTACTAGCCATGACAGGTGTTTAAAACCCAAATGTATACCAGAGACAGTAATAGTGCTTCATGAAGGAAGAGGATCTGTGTAGGGACAACACGAGATGCTAAAGGTTGTAGCAACCAGGAAGGACCATCCTGGATATGATCTTAGAGAGACTCATTATAACATACTTTGGAAGCTTAAATGTAAGCATTTGTATTTGTCTGGTTAAGTAAAATGTATTAACAGGGGGAGGGGTTATGCTTGCAACTAGAAAAGAAGAATCAACAAATAAAAATAGGTTACTGAGGAAACGAGGCACCAAGCCTTTGACTGGACATCCTGGCTACTCCAAGGATGTACATATCCTCTTTGGGAAGAAGCATGCATTATATTCTCACAGCCTATGATAGGAAATTAACTTACTCTCTTACTCTCCACTCATGCTTGCTAAGCATCAGATTGCAATTTTGAGGTTCCACATAGATTTATTAACAGAAGATCACCCAAATGGATATTTATATATTCAGTAATCAAATTTCTTGTGAAAACCTACTAAAACGGTTAAACAGACAGTATTGTTTTCATAAAACTGAATACTTTTCAGCAACAAGATAAATCAAGGAGAACTATTTTAAGCACATGGATAAATATTTAAAGAAACAAAATCCAGAAGAAGGTAAATTGCAAAAGGACACATATAGTATGATGCCATTTCTAGAAAGACATAATCATGTGTATTGATATTATGCTGCTTATATAGTAAAGGCCATATTTGAAAAAGTATTTATATCACAGTGAGGAATGGAGGGAATGATGGAAAAGCATCTGATAAGGTAGAGACATAGAAGAAATTTCAACTGTATAATGAGTATTTTTTATCTTAACCTTTGTGATGGGTACAGATATTCTTATTTGTTTACTGAGTTATGCTATAATAGTTTACTAAAACACACTAAACAACAGCAACAATTCTTTTTTACATCTGTGAAAGGAATTTACATGTTTCAGGTCCATGGGAGTCTGTCTAGTATTAGGCCATCCACCCAAAGTTTCTGTTTCAGAAGATCCTAGAAGACAACTCCAACATCAATCTGTTTCTTCCATGCAGTTCTAGATATTACCTCTACTGGATCATTATTAAATTCAACAGATATATGTAAATGTGTCATTGGGATGAGCAGAAAGAAGTGCCTAATCTTGACAATGTGAAAGAAAATTAGCAATACGGTGCTAGAGAATTTTGAAGAGTACACATACATTCCAGGCAGAAAGTCCCCAAAATGTCAACTTAAAAAATTGAGTACAGGGGCCTCCCTGGTGGCGCAGTGGTTGAGCACTGCACTGTGGAGCTGTCGGCAGCGCGTGATGCGAGTTCGACGCCCAGCCAGGGAGAATCCCACATGGTGGGGCAGACCTCTCCTGCCTCGCCCGCTGCTCCCCTCAGCAGTATATTTCTGATCTGCCTGTTCTGCTCCCCACTCTGTCTCTGGTGAACCCTCTCGGCGCCCCACGCCTCTGGCCTGTACCCTAGCTTGTATGTATAAATAAAAAATAAATCTTTAAAAAATAATAAAAAATTGAGTACAAACTACATTAAACACTACCTCTCTTTAATGCTATTAATATTTTGAAATATGTTAAATATGAATAACACTTTGAAAAAGAGAGATTTAATAGTCTGACATCATTTATAAAATTCTTATGCTAGGATTTTACTGGATGACTACTTTGTGAAGTTGTCAGCTCTCATTGGTGGCAAGTGTCGTTGGAAAGTGCATCAGGTTTGTTAAAATCTTTGTTATGCCAAATAATCCTAAATCCAGCATTTTTGGCACTTGTAATCCACAGGAAATTTGTCTCAGATGCTCTAAAATTAAACATGTAGAAAAACATAACCAACTAAACAAAAGGGGACATTTTTATACTTACCATTGAGAGTGCTTCTATCAATCAAGTTAGTATCCACTGGCCAGTAACCTCCATCTCCATGACGACCTATTTATGGGACAGTATATCAGCATATTAGTGCATATGTGGAATGAAATTAGAAGCAAAGCAAATAGACACTAATAATATTTTAAACCATACAAAAACCTGAATGAATTTATTTTTCTGACTTCAAAAAACAAGTGAATACCATTAAAACTTGTAAAAAGATGTTAGTTTCTTTGTGTGAGAAAGGTCAGTCTGGAAAGCAAATTCTTTTAAACAAGTTTAATCTAATTATATTCTGAGAAGCCTCCCTCTTCTTTTTTCTTTCCATTGCCCTTGCTAAAGTCTCACCAAAAGGTCCAGCAGCAGCAGTAGTCTAAATGCTACTCTCCTGAGTATCTCATAAAAGGGTGCTGGACACTGCCTGAGAGGGCGGCCTACACTGCACTCAGAGACGTGGAGTTGCAGTGAATCATCATTCTGCCCAGACAGCGCATTTTATCTTACAGCTGGGCTTTTGAGTAGTGTCTGTGTTGGGTGCCCAGTAGGTGCCCAGTAGTGAGAAAACTAAGAGATAAGGGGCCAAGCAAGAGTGGAGGGTTTGCCTCAACACAGTGTCTAGACGTTTCTTACAAATATGCAGGAAAGGAAGAAAACATTTTTAGTATCACATTATTGGGAAAAATACTTTCCAACAGCTGTCCAGCAGTTGTAAAAGTCATATTTTAGAGAATTGAGCCAGAAATTCACTAGAAATAATGATACTACTGTCCAAAGTTAGTTAATGGTGCTTCATTCCAGGTAACTCCTTTTTCTATTGGTACATTTGTAGAACTGTTTAGATTGTGAACTCCAGAATATCTATGAAGTGGGCCATCTGTAGAAAAACATTTGGGAGTTGAAGTGATGTGCAAACACAGGCATACGTACAACTAATTCTCTATTTTAATTGATTCAAAGAGTTAGAAAGGTTGTAGGGGAAAGCAACAGGGGCAGTCAGCTACATCTACAGAGGCTGTTTCTCATGTGTCTCCATTTTAGTTTTATTTAGGAAGAAGCAGTAGTCCTGCTCTTGAGAAATTCTTTTGCATACCAAACACTCCTCTTACTAAAGCTTTCCACAGATCTCATCATTTTATTTGCAAAACAGTTGTGAAGAAACAACTAATACCTTGTCAACAGACTGTAGCTTCCCAAGCAAAAAAAAAAAAAAAAAAAAGTTTTGATATCAAGTCAGAGCTGAAGTTTTGAAGTTGAGATGTCAAATTTTCAACAAGCAACAAATAAATTGATCAGGTCTCATTTTCTGTTTTCAGCATAAATTGGCATGTTGCTGACCAATAATTATGGGTAGGTAAGGAAGGAGAGAGAATTAGGGTAGCTTCTGTGTTGGGGGTGAGTGGTGACAGGAGCATTTAAAATAACCAGAAATTATTAAAATGTTGGTGGGTGGAGCTAAATAAGAACAAACCTAATCCTTTATTTCCCCCCAAGTACCTTGCTTGTGAGACTGACACATTTGGGATTTCACTGGGATAAGCTTTGCTCAGGGGACAATGTAAGATCAATGCTGGAAGAAATGAAGTGAGACAGAAGTTCTGCATGTATATTAAGATGATTTTTCTAACATCTGAAAGCAGCTAGATTGCAAAGCACTCAGCCAAAAGAGATGCTAACTGGCCCATCACTTAGGCCAGTAAAGCAATAAATGATCCCTGTTGGGAGTAATCCTGTATTGGCTGGAAATTAGGTAGCTAGCCTGTGGAGGATTTTCCTTTTCCTCCAGCATCCTGACAAATGAGTTTTTAATGAAGTGTTTCACTCTCCCAGCTACTTTGTGGGAGGATGCAAAAATTAGCCCACAAGCACATCCACACATTACTCAGACATAAAACTATATGGGTACAGCACCCCTTAGTTTTAGAGAGATTATTGATTACAATGTCAAATTCAATAGATAGGAGAAAATCAGATGTCATTTGGTTAGAGGGGAAGACAAAGGAACTCTCAAAATTCTTTGTAAGTAAGAGAGGGTAACTTAAAATTTGAGCATTCTACTCACACAATCTAGTGTATTGACATTGGTTAACTTTTTCTCGGTTCATATTCATATTGATATCACAAGAGAAAATTAAGAAACTGTAACAAACCTAACAGAAAGTACTTTAAAGAAACCTGATATCATCAACAAGCAAGATTGGATTTATGGTAATTTGAGGTTCTTGCATCACTTCAGTTAAAGAAACATAAAACTCAAATCCAAGATATCTATAAGTCTGGGATCTCTTTATCTAAAGACATGGGAATCAAATTTTAATCTTGTGTGCTATTATGTTTCTATTCTCTAATATATATAGATAGATAGATATACATACATATATACTTAATTAGTGTTCCTTTATGTGGCAATAATATGTTAGGGTGAAAAGTTTCTTCAACTGTTTTAAGAACCACAAAGTTGTCAAATGAGGAGACACTAGAGACTAATGAGGACACTAAGTGTTATTGCTTGGCAAGTAGATGCTTTTTGTGTTCCTTTTTTCCTGTGAATCAAATCCTGGGTGTGTTTAATTAACTTGCTAATTTCATAAGCAATGATTTAGGGAAATAGAGGACTAATTAGACTCTGCAAGATGGTTAGCATGAAAGTCAGTTAATGTAAAGATTAACTATGGTTCTATCCCAGAGGTCTAAATTTTATTAATGGAGCTTAAAACTGGTAATAACTAATTCAAAATTTATTAAGTGCCTACTACATGCAAGCCACAGTCCTAGATCTTCAGGGAATGGGTAGTATAAAAATGTATGAGATACGGACACTGCCATCACAGATATATTAGTTCATTGTGTCTAGATCCTATACATGTCTATTTGTAGTTTATATCAGCTAACTGTAGATGGTTTTTAATTCACTCTGACTTGAAAGATTTAAGACAAGTCAATCTATGAACTATTATAAAATCACAATTAGATTTCATCTAAATGTTTTTCATTTATCTAGTATTTTTAAAAGGGCTTTCTGCAAAATCAACAATCATATATACATCAAAAATATTATCGTTTTCATCATGTTCTATGTTCCAGAATTATATTTATCATAAAATACTTCAGTGATTTCTTTGCATACTCTATGGTCTATAGCATTGCTCAAAATTAAAAATTCCAAATAAGTAAATGAATGCATGAAAATTTAAATATAACATTTGTGAAAATGAGAAATTTCAATATATACAGGTTTGGAAAACTGAAAGTGCACCATGACTGAAAAAGTGGAAATGGATAGTTTCTTTTTTAAATAGGAATAGTAATATTCAATTTTACATGAACACGGAGATCTATATACTATTTGATTATACTCTACAAAATATGAAGTTTTTTTGTTACTATGTACCTATATTTTCTTAATAATGGAAATTGAGGGTACCAAAAAGAATTAAGATGCCATAGAGTAATGAATTTATGCATCATTTAACCATCAAAAGATTTCACCTGGATAAATCTCATCAAAAATTGCTTCTTCTAGAAATGCTTTGTACTTTTCCGTAGGTTTTTACAATAGGAAGTGATGGTTTCAGACAGAAAAGCAAGAAAAAATTAATGAACTTGTGACTGATTTTTAGAAGAGGGAGATTTGGCTGTTTTAAGTTATTCTAAATAGCTCTTGTATTTTAAAATGTGTTTCATTTAGATACTTCTTAGGTAAGATCAAACCAGAAGTTTAATATTTCTATCCATGGTGTTTATTTTTGAAATATTATAAACCAAAGTTACTTAAAGAGTGTACTTTTACACTTTATTTAATGAATATATTTTGTAAAGACCCTTCTTACTGTCCTTCTATGTCAAGAGACACATGCTCCTTTGGAAAAATTAGTTTCCATGATACTGGCCCTTATTCTCTGGATTGAGGGAAATACAAGGAGAGTTAATGAAATTTCCTTTGGGAGAGGTGTTCATTGTCATGCTCCTCAGTGCTTCCTAAAGTGGCATGTACTATGTGTTTCCAATGTTTGATGTGAGTTAGAATGCTTTGTAATGTGGGCATCCCTGGTGGTGCAGCGGTTGAGCGCTGCGCTGTGGAGCTGTCGGCAGCGCGCGATGGGAGTTCGACGCCCAGCCAGGGAGAATCCCACATGGTGTGGCAGACCTCTCCTGCCTCGCCCACTGCTCCCCTCAGCAGTGTATTTCTGGTCTGCCTGTTCTGCTCCCCGCTCTGTCTCTGGTGAACCCTCTCGCCGCCCCCTGCCTCTGGCCTGTACCCCAGCTTGTATGTGTAAATGGATAAATCTTTAAAAAAAAATGCTTTGTAATGTATTAATAATGAGGAATAATTTTAAGCCATTGCTATTATACAACTTATTCTCTGTGCCCTTGTTCTTACTTACATATCACTTAAAATATTGTTGATTTTTAATGTGGTGTGAGTGCGCATGTGCCCTTATGTGTAAAATATCAGTTTAGCACACATAGGCAGATGGAGACTATTTCCCATGAGAAAAATACTTTAGCACCTACCAAAGATTAATTCAACTGGGATTTCAGTTCTACTGTCTGGTTTTTCTAAAGAGGCTATTTATAAGTTCAGGGAGGAATGTGGTTTATTAATCTGCAAAGAACAGGAGAAAACGAGATAAACATGGTAGTTCTAATCTTTACTTTAATCGTTCTTCCCTTCAAGGAGATAACAGGAGTGTGTCCCAGAATGGTACCACACAATCAATTCCAAGAGAAGAACATAAAACCCATAACCTAAATCAAATGGACGGTTGGTCTTCTAATAAACATTCAATACACATCCTACCAAGGATGCAGGGCACTAAGATATCTTCTTGACCTTAGCATGGGTTCTCAAAAATAATTCTGGAGATAATGATGGAAATTGTATTGATTTTATGTTCTATGTAGGTGGATAGAGAAGATCTATTAATGCCACTGAATACAGTTTTACTGTCTAATACACAGATCATATTCAGACCTATTTAAAGCATATGATTCATCAGAAATTGGAAAAAGTATCTAAGAGATTAATTTACCATGCAGTTGATATTACTGCTGACTTTGAACAGAGGCATCATGGCATCTAAAAGTGGGAAGCAAAATTGCAAGCCATGCCTAGGTGTTTCAGATATACAGTCACAGGAAAGAACTAATGAGCTCTCTGCATCCTTTCCTTAGATGCACCACAATGAAAATTCATTGAAAGAAAGTGGAATGATACCACTTTACACACAAGGACAGCTCACATACATACCACATATTGAGGCTTGGTGTTAGACAAATCCTTCTTGTTTAGTTTTCTTTAAAACACCTCTTTATATTTGCCACCTAGGATAGGTCTAACATCAATAACTAGTGGGAGCAGAAATGTTATTTCCCGACCTACACAGAGGTAGATGCAATGCAAAAGAACTAAATAGCCATTGTTCATCTTTTCCTTCACCTTGAGATACAGTTTTTTAGAGTTCTAATTTCTACCTTTAGATTCTTTTTTTCCTTTTCTTTTTTAATGGAGTACCATTGCATTATATCCTTGTTAATTTGACAACAAAAATCCCTTTCAGCTCTATCCATGTTGCTGCAAATACCAGAAGTTTATCTTTTTGATTGCTGAATAGTATTCCACCGTGTATATATATCAAGTTATCTTGATCTACTTATTTGTTTTGGGACATCTAGGTTGTTTCCATATCTTGACTACTATAAATAGTGCTACAATAAACATAGTAGTGCAGGTTTCTTTTTGAACTAGTGATTTTGTGTTCACTGGGTAGATTATTTTCACATCTTTTTCATTTCCCTCATGATGAGTAACACATATACTGACATCCAGGAGCACTATTATTTTAGGATTCTCTAAAGTAAACTTTTGATTAGGTGCTCAAGAATCTTTGCAGATTACTCTGTAATTGTGTCTCCAAAAATCTGTGCCATAATTCAAAAAGCAGTTATTGAACTGTCATATGACAGGTTATTAAATAGAGCCTGGGGTGGTGGAGAAGTAAGCATGACAATGTGAATGCAACCAGATATTTGCCCTCGAGGAATTTACAACTTGGCCCAGAGGTGGGGACTACAGATAACAAAGTATAAGAAATTGACAACATAGCAAGGAATGAATTAGGTGTTATGGACATATAAAAGAACAAAAAACTGCAAAGATAAAAAAGGATTCTTGTACATAAGCAGAATTGGGAAGCAAGTCTTAAAAGATGAGGACTTCATTTGGTAGAAATAAAGAGTATTGCTAAGGATGATAGAATAGCACCTACTAGGGCATAGAGTTCTGCAAATACAATTTTCCAGAGTGATGGGTGGACTGTTCCTAGAGCACTGTGGAGGAAAGGACTGGTCTTGAGGGTAGGAAAGGTAAGTTGGAAGTCATACAGCCCAGTCCTGATGTCAAAGAACTGGCCTCATTCTTTAAGTCACAGTGTTTTGGACAGAAGGTTGAGGAAGTAAAGCCTAGGATTGATAGAAAAGGGCAGGAAAATAAAGCTAGAACCTGGTATTTGCTTAATATCTACAGCAAAGAAGGCTATTCAGCAACACAGAGTCTTACAAGAGAAACTTGTTTGAGAAATATTTCTGAGGATTTAACAAAAATGTCTGTCTTCTAGGTCTGAAAAGTTAAAATCACACCATGAATCCTATCAGTTCTTATGAGGACTGAGTTAGGGGCCTTTCCCTTCAACATTACCTATTAAGACAGTAAAACTCCCGAGTGTCTGACTTAGGCAGGCACTTGACTGCTTGCTGGGGCTATGACAAGCAGCTCAACAGTGTATTAAAAACATATTACTCATTTTTTTGCCTCAACTTTTCATCATAGTCATAATTTCTTCAATTACAAAATATTGAAACTAAGCACAGAGGAGAATAGCTTTTTCAAGCGGGTGAGGCAAGCAGTTGAGTAATAAAGTGAGCTGAAACTATACACAATAATAGAGTAAAAAAAAAGCTTTTGATTTTCAATTATAAACCTCCCATCAAACTGAAGCTTTCCATTTTTCTAACAACAGTCTGACTGCTGTAATCCAAACCCTGCAAAATCTGGATTACATTAACTGAATTCCAAGCTTGACTAGACTGCCTTGAAAAACCCTATTTCCCTGAAATTGGAAACAATTAACATTCTGTTTATTCATGAGATTAAAACTGCTCAGGTGTAAAATGGCAGGTGTAGTGTTAAGTACTTTGCCTGAATACCCTACTGAGGAACGATAAAGACCTTTAAACTAGGCAAACTTATGGTGATGTAATTTGCATTGAACTTTTTTGATAACAAAGTAGAAGTCAATTAACTCACCACCTTTCCATAAATTATACAGAAGTTAAGAGCAGATATTCTCACATTAGTTAGCCTGGCTATGTATCTCAGACTTACCACTTATATACTGTCTGGGTAAGTTCGAACCTTGCAGTGTCTCTTTTCCTACATCTGTAAGGATGTTACGAGACACGCACAATCTTATGGGACATGCACAGTACACAGAAGAGCGACAAGTAGTGGGGATGGTTAAAGATGAAAGGCTGCACGAGATGATATACAGTGTATGTTTCCAAAACCAATGTAAAGCTTGATCATCTTAAATATTGAAAGAAACCAAAGCATTATTTGCGTTAAGGTCATCATTTTCTAGGTGAGGACGCTGGGAGAAGTCGCATCCTATTATGTCCTATGCCCAGAGTCACACGGGAGGTCACGGCATGTCAGTAGAGTGAGAGGTACACGAGTCCATTCCAGGGCTCCTGGAACATCTGGAGGGGCTGCTGATGGGAAGCTGAGAATTAGCAGCCACTCCCTCCCTCCTCAGGACAGTCTCCCTCTCTGCCCAGGGGAGAACTCTTCTCAGAGAGCCTACTTCATGTGGAGCTACACACTAGTCCCCTTTTCTAGGCCTGGTGTTTTAGATGACTCTTCTGTGGACTGTGGGAAATTAAAGAAATTTTGAGAGAGCTGGACGCAGGCATTCTCCTGATTCATCTCGGCAATGATACTGATTTTCGTGAGGATTTTTGCCCTCATTAAAACACTGTGCTCACCTCAGCACCTGCTCCGCTTTTACAACGAGCAGGCATGGGCCACATGTGCAACTGTCAGCATTCTTTGCTCATGTGAAGAATTAGGCACTTTTACAAATAAACACCTCAAAGCAGAAGGACAATATGAGGGGGTAAACAGAATATGAGGATGCAATAAAGCCTGTTAAGATTAAATGTTCTAATGATCACTTTTGAGAATGTCATATTTTATAGTTACAGTTATCCTCCTTCGCAAACCCAACACAACAGGCTTTTATAAATGCTTCTGCAAGAAGCTCTAAAAGCTTTAAGCTTAGAGGGGGAAGTCAAATTTTTCATTAGCACAGCGGCTGTCTACACGCTGGTGGTCAGAGAGGGGCAGGTTTGGGTTCTAGCTCTGTGAGTTTTCTATAACCTTGGACAAAATGTTACCTTCTCCTTTCTCATTTGAAAAATGGGAAAGGTAGAGTGTAAAAGTGAAAAAAAGATATGTTTTTTAATGTGCATGTTATGAACTGACATCACCAAATTCATATGGTGATGTTCTAACACCCAATGTGATTGCATTTAGAGCTAGGAACATTTATGGGCATCACTAACGGTAAATGAATTGACATGGGTGGGTCCTGACTGGATAGGATTACTGTCCTGAGGAGACAACACACCAGAGAGCACCATCTCCACCTGCCCTGGGGGATCACAGCAATTAGGTGACTGTCAAAAAAGAGCTTTCCATAGAAACCAACCCTGCCGATTTGAGTATTCCAGCCTCAAGAACTGTAAGAAATTAAATTTCTCTTGTCTAAGCCACCCAGTCTGTGCTATTTTTACATTAGGACTCCTAGCTGAGAGAATGGAATTTGCACCATTCTCGATGTTACCTGAGATAAATAACTCTCAGGATCATATACTCAGTGGTGTGACTTCCCACTGACAAGATAACCTAAACTGAAAACTATCTATCTTGTTTCTTAGACTATTCACAGCGGTTGGGAACAAAAAGCCTATACAGGGAAAATAACTATAGAAGAACTTTACACAGACCTGGTTTATACAGCTGCATGCCAACCACATGGGTGTGAATGTGCATGTGTACAGGTGACATGCATGTGCCAAATACATATGGTGGTTAGAAACAAGGGTTCTGCCATGTGGCTGCACAGGTTGGACCATGGCTTTGCTGCTTTTTACCTGTGTGACTATACATATATGGATTCTCTGAACTTCAACTTCTTCACTGCTAAAAGGAGACAATAATGCTGTTTCTCATAGTACTGTCAGGAGGATTAAATGAGTCAACACACGTTAAGCTCTTAGAACACTCTCTGATGTTAAGAGCTCCCAAGGGGTTCATTTACTGTTGCGCATGCCCACAGAGACACAGACAAGTTGACAGGGGTTTTACCAAAATATGGAAAGGATAAAAAGAAAAAAACAAACCCTGGAAACAGGACACTTTTGTCTCCTTTGCACCCACTTTGCATCAACCGTACAATTCTCCTCCTCTACCTTATTCTCCAAAAAATTAAACTCTGCGGCTAAATCTTTAAAATCTCATTCCTTTTAGAATTTCAAGATAACTTTCACTGGCCCCTTGTGCCTAGAAGAGGTCAAAGAATTAATTACCACATGGAAGAATAGATAAGGAGCTACAACAAAGGGAATTACAGCGTAAGTTGAAATTAGAAGGTAAAGACCATGTTAGATATAATCAATTAACAATCACCTAAAGGGAAAATGAGTTCTATGTATATTGTGTATCATTTTCATGCTCCTAATATTACTCAGAAGAAAATATCTCTCCAAATCACAACTGATTTAGATATAACTGATTTTGTTATTCACAGATCTGTTCTTCAGGGCAGATGTTAGATTCCAAGGAAAAGTAATTGTGACAAGAATCGACAAAGACTTTTTTTAAATAACCAAATTTTTTCTCACTTTCTCTCATAGAAGTCAAACTCGACCTCCTGCCTTTCTATTTAGGATTCATCTTTGCAAGGTTAACGCTGACCCAAGTTGCCAAGTTTTTTCTCAAAGGGAGTCTTCTCTTAACCAAAACCCAACTCCTGTCATAAATGTAACGGGATCATTGCTACGGGAAGTCCACTGATTTGCTGAGGACTGAGAGTAAGAGTATTTGAAAACAATTTTTCCTATTATTTTCATCCATCTTAGAGGGATCATTAACCTGGATTATTCCTCTTGTACTTGATCATCAACTCAGAAGACTGATTATATTTGCAAAGAGCTCTTGATGGCCAGTAAATTTTACATGCTTTCTGTGTAAGAACTTAAAGATTTTTATTTATAATCACCAAAGTGCATTTTGTCAGTCCCTCCCAATTTTACAAATGATTTGAGTGTGATGTAAAATTTAGAGCCTATCAATTTGACCAACTGTTTATCACTTGTGATTGCATACGGTGCTAAATGATATAATATGTAACAGAATATAAGTAATAATAGATGAAAAAAGAATAATTGCCCAAATATATAATAGATTGACGACTGGCAATAATTCTTGGGAATTTCTTTTGTTCCTGATAACAATTTGATTTCACTACTTATGTGAGAGTCTGAGTAAAATCCAAGGAGAGTATGTGATCAAAGGCTGGGGAATAATTTCTTCTTTTTCATTTAATGAAGGGATGGATTACAAAACATCTTTTTGGGAAATTAAACTACTATTAAGGAAAATAATAAACTGAAAAAAAAATACCCAGCAAAATATAAGTAAAAGAAATCCTGATCGATCTATTGAGAAGCATGGGCTTCACCAAAGTGGCTAATAAGATAACATTTTGTATGTTTCATTTCCTTAAAAAACATTTTTGTGTGTTTCTCTCTTTTTTTCTAAATACAATTTCAAAAATTAATAGTTATCTACCCATAGAAGTTTCAAATTCATTTAAGTTCAGAAGGCTATGAAAGGTTAATTATTTTATAACTAAAATAGCAAAACTGCTTTTGTTAATTCATTCTTCCAGCTTGGATTGGCAAGTACTGATATTTCATTTACCCAAATAAATACATGTTTGCTGATAATTTTTCATCATTAATAGTTAATAATTATAATGATACGTCATACTAATAAAGAACTTTAATCCATAGCTCAAATATTACTATTTAGGAATATTGACCTACAGAGATATTTTAAGTGGAAACAGTAGGAACAGCTAGGTGATGGAAATGTTCATCCTGGGTAGACATTTCTGTGATTGTATCATCCATATAACCCCCTGTATGTAGCCCTAGCCTTCTTCTCTTAAGCAGAGGCCCAATATAAGGATCCAGAAATAAACCTAAACAGATCATTAAGTAAAATATTATTCACTTGTAGGCTACCTTCCATTGTCAGTAGGTCTTAACATTCAGATGTCAATATTTGTCAAAAGGTAGAAAGTAATCTTGTTGAACAGAATGTTAACTACAATTTACAATATGACACCTTAGATATGATGCTTACAAGTAAGCCCTGCCACTAAATGTCCAAAGCAGGAGAGAAATCATATGAGCAGTAGACTCTGAACCAGCAAATACAGACCACACTGACTACCAGCACTTCTAAACTCCCCCTTCTTTAAAGAATATAATATCCTGAAAAAATTAAAACTCAAACTATTATTTTTCCACACGAGTTATCCTTAGTGTGAGAAGAATGGGACCCTAATTTATCAGCCTACAAATCGTGATAACAGCAAATTCACATCTACCTGTGAGTTGATGGCTAACTCTTATTTATCTCCATTTCCCTTTGTGTAAAACCATGCCTGTTTCTCTACACAAATCAGTTTTTTTTTTTTTTTTTTTTTTTTTTTTTTGCAAAAGAATGTTAGAAAGGATAAAATACTCTAACTCAAATCAGCATCTGATTCCTGGTCTGAAACCTTCTGGCTTCAAAATGAACAACAATAATGCCCTAAAAAAGTTGACTTAACTTTGTTTTTATTTATTAAAAGAGGCTCAATGTAGGGAAAAAGCACACATGATTTATGTTTTTTCTCTGTAGAGCTCTGGAACTTTAATCCATAGCTCATGAAAGGGTGCAAGAGCAGCTTGAAAATTATGCTGAGCTTAATTATACTTAATGTGAATTATTCAGAAGTGCAGACAGAGACTAAAAATTTATTTCATACAAAGAAGCTTGACATTTTAATTGGTCCTTCAGAATAGAGACAAAACAATTTCCTCTCAAGAAAATTTACATCTTCCCTATCAGAGTCACAGCCTCAGCCAAGCAGAACTTCATTAACAAGATTAATTATCACGCCCGTGTCTGCTTCCTCAGGTGTATGGCCCAGGTGAAAAGAGGAATACAAAATAATGACTGACATTTCTAACAGAATTGATTCAAGGAGGGGAAAAAGACAGGATTGTCACCATACCTTGGTCATTAGCCATTTTGTCAGGGTGTTCCACTGTGGGGGGGGAAAAGAAATAATATTATTAGACTTTGACAGTTCTCAGCAAGAAAGCTGACATATCAGATCTATAGTTTTGTATGCAAGTTCTTCTGTGAAGGCCAATGTCCTTTTTAAGAACTTCAGGTCTACACATTCTCAGACATTGTCATAGAGGCATAAAAAAATGATAAAAAATCAAGGTTACTGTGATTATTTCTATAAAATAATAAGAAGAAAAAATAAAATGTTTTTTCTTTATAAATTTGTTCAAAAATATGTTATCACATATCTCTACACATAAACTCAGAATGATAACAAGTAAATTTAATTAAAAATACAATTAACAGTAGGAAAAATGCATGTGGTTATCAAGATTGATCACCCATATATTTTAAATAAGTTAAGGAAGCTATTTTCTTTATTTGGTTTTGTTAACAAAGGAACCGGTATTCATGTGAAAAGGGCAAATAATAAAATATCATGTGTTTTAACCTAAATAGTTCGGTAACTTTTTGGAACTTACGAAGAAAATTCTGGAGTACTTCAAACTTTCAATGTGAAGAATTATGTTCTTGAAAATGACATTTTTAACTTAAAAATGTACCTAAATTTTCTTAAATGATGTCTTCTTTTCTGTTAAAAAATGTAACTATACATGAGATAAATTTTTAATACTGTTATTTTTCTAGAAATTGTGATAAGACAGTTTAAGCTGTATAGATCTTTAGAAATCGTCATCAATTAGAATTATTTCACATATACTCGATTTTCTTTGAGCTTAGAGTCTTCTGGGTATATTTAACTCACTTAACTGTACCTAAAGTTGACATGTAGGTTACTACACTGCTGGCTTTCTTCTGGTAATTAAATCAGTTAAACTCACACAGAGGAACATATAATAGCATTCCCATAAGGCGTGTCCTATGCCCTCATCAGCTCTCTCATTATGCACGGAAGTATTACAGAAAATCCATGATCGTGGCTTGAAAATAAGTTAATGATTTACAGCCTATGGTGCTTCCTTTTCTATAGGAAAGAACACAAATTATTGTCCAATAAAAATGTGTCGACTCTAGATACTTAAATAATGATAGTGCTAACAAAAGTCCCTTTCATATGAACCAGGTATATAAATGTTACATCAAAGGAGAGCAAGTTTCTAAGCTAGAGATTCCTTAAAACTTTTTTGATTTAAAAATAATGTGTTCACTTGTTCCATGAAAAGGAAAAAAACAGGAAAGGCAATGATCTTAGTAAGCAGTAGGCTAGAATTCTGAATCACTCTTTGGAAAAGGGTATATATACAAGAATACTTATAATATTAATAGTCTACAAGCTTTGAGTAAGTTTTATAGTGTCTTGTATCTCCTTAAAATTTAACAAACATTTAATTCATCATGCGAGCTAATCAAATATTTTTTTAATCAAATCACTACAAAGTAATTTTAATCTTGATTTTATCTCCCACCTCCAAGTGAAGAATAGTGGTATCTCAAAATGCATTAAAGGGCTGTTGATGAGAAGTGCAACCAGGATAAGATAAATGCATGTTACATGGGGCAAGGTTTTCCTCATTCTTATCTTCTGGATTTGTTTTACTATTAGCAAATCTGGACTGAATATAACTTGAGAAATTGTGAATTCTCAAGAAAGGTTATTTACTAACAAGTACTTCCTAATATTGGTCCATTATATTCTAATAATTACTTTTCATTAAAGACAAAGAATGATGTAAAAATATTGTACTTTGTGCCTTGACTTTTTAACTGCCCCGTCATTCATCAAGAAAATCATGTATACTCACAAAATAAATTGGAGACTAAAACTTTCTTTGTATTCTGACAATGCTTAGTACTATAGCCTTGAATGGGAGAGACCTGGCAGAGTAACAATGGAAGATGCTCTGAGAACTTTAACTACTCTTTCACTGCGGAGACTCCTTTCCTTTGGGTCTAGGAAGTGAGCCCATTCCTTCACGGAACCCTGTGTTCTACTCCCCTGAGTGCATTTTTCCTCCCTATCACTTAATTGACTAAAACTTTATTGGAGGAGACAACCCATGTGACAGGCAAAGATAAATCTTCAAACAGTTTGAGAGTAAACACATATCCTAATGCGGAGGGTTTGGGCAAGGGAGATGGGTAATTGCAGAGTCCTATGTGGTCAGAGAATCGAATTTAGAGATTATTTTAATTAGTATTCCAAACAAAGAATCAGATACCCCACATATATGTCAGTACATAAGGGTAACTTAATCCCTTTTTAATTATAAATAGTTTTTTAATTAACCACTGATTACTGATTGAGTTTTCTGTAGCTCTCTAGCTGGTGGCTAAGACCCAAAAGATCAAACTCAAGTCTCTAGAAGAAAACGTTTCTATCATTGTCTAGACTGGATGGGAGAGAGGGAAGGTTGTGAACACCCCTGGGGCATGACTTGCAAGGAAACACTTGCCCTTTGCCCTGTAGGCCATAGAAGGTTTCCTCAGTTCAGGACAATATGTAAGCTCTTCTCTCTGTCAAACAAAGTTGAATTCTGCTTAACAGAGGTCTGATGTATGGAAGCAGCTTAGGACACAGAAAATCTCAAACCAGAGAAAAATAGCATGATTTTATGTCTTTAGTTGCCTTTGGTTAACTATGGTTTCAAATCTTTACAGATGAATCATTGCTGCAAGTTACACAGTGAATTACACACACACATATGTATATGTAACATATATGTTATATATATGTCACACACATACATGTAATTCACTGTGTAACTCACTGTGTAACATCTATATGTAATTCACTGTGTAATCACTGCTGTAAGTTACACAGTGAATCACACATATATGTAACACATATGTAACATATATGTATGGTATATGTATATACACGCACATATACGCATATGTTACACATATATGTTACACATATATGTGTAATTCACTGTGTAACTTACAGCAATGATATTACATATATGTTATATATGTGTTATATATATAATGCCAATTATTGATAAAGATGTGCAAAGTCAATATTTCTGAATAATTTAGAAGGCAGTCAAGACAACGAATTTAGTTTACTAAATAAGTGAAATTTGCCTTAAAATCAAATTCACTGGTAGCATGTAGGAGAACAGCATTAAAGATCCAAATGAGGGTATTAATAATGGCTCTTGAGGGCTATTACGACATTTAAAAAATCCCTGAATTTATCCTTAGTTCTGAATATCATTTCACAGATGAGATTTGGGCATGTAGGGGAAACAGAACCAAATGAGGTATCTAGTTCCTTAAGTAATATACAGGATGGTGATCAGTGTGGGCAGGAAATCCTGTGATAACTCATCACCCTGTTGCTTACTACATTTGGACGCCTTAAGTCATCCTAAACCCCTCCCGATATCTCTAGTTGGCACACGCTGTGAGCATGAAATTAATTTGGCACTTGTCTATAGATAAAGATGAAGCATTTGTGAAACATTATCTAGTTACATTTCATGCTCCCACAAAATGAATAACCAGTTTCCTTTCCATTGCTCATTTGGAGTAAAACCTGATTTAGACATGAAGTCCTAAAAACCTGGATAGAAGATTAGTTCATTTCCTCCTGCCTCTTTCCCAGTTCTACTCTGTCATGAAGAACTGTCACACTGGCTTAGACTGACGTGTGTTTGTGTTCTTGGCCATCTTTCAGATTAGCTGTAAGCAAGTCCAGTTTTTTAATAGCTCACTAGCAGGATTCAAAAGTCCACTGTTTGTGCAGGGTCCTTTTCTAGGAGAATGGAGTAAGAGACCACATAGTTATTCTAAAACTGTTCTTTCAGTATGTCAAGCAACTGGGTGGAAGTGTCAATCATTCATGTGTTTCTGATGTTTCAGTTGTTTGCACCATCATGCATTATCAAGCCAGCTATAAATAGACAGACTGTGGTCACATATTTAAGAACCAAGCAACCTTTTTTTCAGAACAACACACATTGGGACTCCATATGCATCTTTAAAAACAGCTAAGGAATAAATTATTTTCTATTCCTAAATTATAGAGATTTTTGAAACAATTTGTCCTCCAGAAAAATACTGTGCTCTAAAATAGTAAGGACTCATATGAAGATCATTTTGATGCAGTTACTATTCTTGGGGCTTAGAATCTTTCTGTGAATGTGCAACTGTGCTTAAATTGAATAGCTATTTATTTTCTTGCAAGCATGTGGGGGTTTCTTCTAGCAATTGCACAAGGGTTTTTGTTTATTTCATTGTTTTTACCCTGGGTCCTTAAACACATTCACTTTGAGGCTTTCTGTCTTAACACATCAAAAGTTCTTTAAATATACAAGGACAGTCGTTCCTAAAGCGTATTTAAAGTTGGCAATTGTGTGCCATTCCCATAGTTCTATGCTTTTTAATTTTCATTCCTTTACATGAAATGGCTAAGGGGTTTCATTATATTTTGAATAGAACCAATATACATGAAATCAATATAAAATTTCAAAAGCATTGTAAATTAAAAAAAATAAGTCGAGCTAAATATGTCTGCCTTGGGCTCATGGCAGAAAATGTGATAACACAATAGATCTTTCTTTGACATTCTGGCTTGCAGCATAAAAAAGTACATTTTAATTGATTTTTAATGTCCACTGTATTCATATTGCCAACAGAGACAGTGTAGGGTAATTCCTACACAGACTCCAAAACCATTTTATAACAATCTTACAGGGAAAGAAATGCATAATAGGAAATGAGTCAAACCTTTTAGAGTCCTGAAAAGGATGGGATCTGAGAGGGGGCCCACCCCTTTTGAATTCCGTGCTTGGATGCGAAAATAGTACATAGTGTCAAGGTTGAGATCCATGATTTGATGAGTTAGGCGATCACCGCTGATTGTTTCCATAATCCAGTCATCAATTGGTATGTTCTTGTCCAAGGTATAAAACAAGATGTAAGCTGCATAAATAGATGAATGCAACTTTGTTTAGTGTACAGAGTGCCTCTATATGTCTGCTTCCAAATACCCTGTTTCTCAAGTATAATTTGCAATGATTATTATATGTTCATAAGCTATAAACTATAGTATTCAGACTGGCAAGTAATGTTTTTTTCATATAGCGCAGATTAGATAAATAATTGCTTCAATGTACAGAATCTGAAAATGGAATAAGCCATTAGAAACAGAAATATTTGTCATATTTAAAAATATGAGGTTTCCACTGCCTATAAATCTTGATTATTGGTTTTCTCTAATATATAAGCATGAAAAATGTAACACATAGATAACAAGTCTATATAATTTCCATTGCAGTTCAATAATGAAAATAAGTAATGTTTGTTTTGGTGTGTGCTTAAATAATAAAAATGCATTGAAAAACATAAAATACTGTACATGTTTAAAGGGCTATAAAAAATAAATGATCATATTTGCTTATTATAATAATTCTGTGAGGCTGGCAGGGGGCTACTGCTTTCCTTTTCATAGAGGAGAGACCTGAGGGTGAGAGAGATAGGTGGCGAAAGGATAGGATAACATCTTCTCATACTAAAAACCCAGCACTGTTTTCCATAGTCCATCCCACCTGGGCAGAAGAGAAGGAAAAATTTTCTGGATAATTGTAGGTTTTAAGGCCACAATCTCAAATGTTAATAATCTATCATTTGATAGTGTCAATTGCCCTCCATGTTAGGGGGTATTTCCTTGAATGTTAATGGAGTACTCATGGGACATAGCCTAATACACACTCCAACCCAGACAGCACTGTAAAGCACCCATTTTCTAACACGATGTTCAGGTAACATGTTCACCAGCTTTTATTTAAAAGCAATAGTTCATAATTTTGGTTTAGCATTATCAGATGGAACTGTAAAGAGGCTCATCATTGGCATCGTGGCTACATGAATGTGGTGCAGTCACTGTTTCTGACATGATATCTGCATTGGATGGGCCATAGATGTCCCCGAGTCTACACTTACACATTGAATTCATTCTTTTGTAGGTCCTATTCTTACAAACAATGGTCTTTCTTTGAATCACTCATTGCTTCCTTTTGAGTTCCACTTGCCTCATGTATACTTGCGGATCATCAC
This sequence comes from Scalopus aquaticus, assembly GCA_004024925.1. Lineage (NCBI taxonomy): Eukaryota > Metazoa > Chordata > Mammalia > Eulipotyphla > Talpidae > Scalopus > Scalopus aquaticus. Next base: position 51,711 of record PVIJ01004221.1, on the reverse strand, counting down.
ACAATGATTATGTTAGTGTTCACTGACTCCGATATTATTTCCTTCCCCAAATAACTGCAAGATCTAAATCTCAGCACAAACCCTCCTGGCAGACTTTCTCCATACTATGTTTATTCCTGCCCCCCACCCCCTTATTCCTCACACCACTCTACCTTGCGTCACTTTCTTTATCCAAATCCTACCCATCCATCAGGGTCTAATTTAAACTATATCCAATATATGAAACTTTCCTCAATTATGAGATCTCCTTCTTGAGAACTATTTAATATATTGCAACAAAAATATAAAAACATTTATATGATTTTGTATCACTCATCAATCTTCTGGCTTGGGAGGAGGCATTCTAGTTACTGAGTTGGGAATTTCTTTTTTGTGTGATTCTGCAAGATTAAATAATGTTGCAAACTTTAAAATCTAGAAGTACATTTCTCTTAAATTTGAATTTAAGATTTAAAATGCAATTCTGTTTTGCTTTGGCATTTTCCCTTTTCCCTGTTTGGTGTTTCCTAGAACTGCCTAATCATATGACTTACCTTGGGGCTAGGTACAAATTATTAAACATAGACACTCTCCCCAACCCCCCACTCCCCAAAAAGGGGCATTTTGATTTAATAGGTGTGGAAGATGGTCTTTCATGACCCTTAATTTTCCCAGTTCCTGGAGTTATATTGTTTCATTATCCATTTTGTCTGATTGTAGGCAGGGCCTAAGTCTGGTTTTTAATGAATGGAATACAGCAAAAGATGTACTATCACTTCCATGATTTTGTTACATAAGATAGTAACTTCTGTCTTGCTAGCAGATTCTATAGTTTCTCCTTTAGCTGATTCAGGGAAGCAAGTATCTGCCATCCCAATATCATTTTTTTGACCAAAATTAATTTCATGGGAAGGACTCTGAAGGCTGGGTGGAGGTTACTTTTGAAAAATGTATTTGCATATAAACTTCTGCAAGGGCATATAAAGGAAGAACTAATTGCCTTATCTCTTTTCAGTGGAGAAAGCAGAACTTAATTTGTTTACCTTTGTCTGTTGTACCTTCCTTGGTAAACTTCCTAACTGATCTTCCCCTTTCTTTCTACAAAGTCCTTCTGTCTTAGCTAACCTATTTAAAATGGCATTTGAAGTCAGGTGGGCGAATCAATCATGCTGGGTCTCTCCCTGTGTACAGGAGGTGTACATGATATTACTGAATTTGTTTTTTTTTTTTTTCTCTTATCAATCTGTCGGATGTTTGTTTATTTCCCAGCCTAGAAGAACCCAGAAGGGTTTAGGATGATTTCCTTTGTGTTCTGACATTGGCTTTGATCAGTAAAGGACCACATGAAGAAGACCATGCGGACAGGAACTGAGTGTTCCTTACAATAATGTGTAACAAATGATTACGTGACAAAATTTGTTGAGATGCTGTTACACAGTAATAGATAATGCAATAGGAAAAGCATAATCCCAGAAAACTTCACTGCAGATGATTTCCATGTTCAAGCAAGGCCAGAAATCATTGCTTGAGTTGATATGTGGAATGAGAGGACTGTAATTCAAAAGGGGTTGTGAAATATCATTTGATAAAGGAGTTGTTTGTGACTCATGAATGTTAATTCACTTATAATTCAGTCCCATGATGAACATCAATAAAATCTCTTAATATTTTTAGACCCAGAGCAGTCCCCATTCTTGTTCCCAGAGAATTGTATATCTACTGAACAGAAGATTCTGCTAGCAGTAATACTTTTCTTAGATTTTATTATGTGATGGTCTTATCTCTTTAAAAGAATAAAAACATTCCCTTAGTTCAGGAGCCATATCTTATATTACTTTTTATTCTTCAAAAAAAAAAACTAATAAAATAGTCTTCACATAATAGATACTGAAACTCACTTACTGAATGAAATCCCGTGGCTGGTAAGCATGTAAGTTTTACAATCATGACACTTAAATCAAAATTTTCATGGACTACTGTAAGTGCATGATAAATCTGAAAGTTTGGAAAATTGTGTTCCCAGGCCAGCGCAGCTACACCAATTCCCTGTTTTACTCATTTATGAAACAAGAATAAAGTATTTGCATATATTGTGCTTTTATTCTGTCTAAAAATGACCCAATTAAGCATTTAACAATGACAATTCTGGCATCAATTAAGTCAAGTTGAAGGTGTAAGCATCAGTCTGAAAATTCCAAATACTATCTTACTGTCTGAGCAATTTCCTGACATTCGTGGGAAAGCCTCTCTCTCTCTCTCTCTCTCTCTCTCTCTTTTTTATAAATTCAAGAGCTGAAATACATCATTCAAAACTGTAAAAACTGGCCTCACAGAAAGCACATAACTTGATTTGGATGTGTGAGCTTGGAATGCTTGAAAGATATTAAATCTATCACTGAAGTCTCACCTTAAACACCTTCACATAACCACATAGGATGGAACTAAGTCATTGGTTCCTCATGGTCTTTCTGTGCCAAGTCTTTTTCCCCATCCTTTTTTCTTACTTTTTTTCAATTTTGTTCTTGCTTTGTACCACTGCAACCAGCCAAATAATGAAGCATTATGTACTGTATTAGGTTGTAAAACCCTCCAGAACTAAGTGTTAACTCACCTGGGCGCATCTACATTGGAATTACATTTGTCTCAATGTATTACATAAGGTAACAAAATGGATCTGTCATCTGACCTTATCTCAACAGTTAGGTGCAATGTCAGAAGCAAAGTGCCAAAAAGTGTTCAACTGCACCACCTCATCGCCTCTGTCCTTTTCCATGAATCTCCCCCTACTCCTTAACATTTCCCTTCTGTGAAACAGGTAGGCTGCTCAATACCTGGAGACCAAGACACCTGTCATAAGCTCTCCCGGCAGGTGCCCAGTCCAGGGAGGCTTGTCTTGTTTAAATATTTGATTCTGGTACTTATGTATATAGGAGATATAAGAAAGAAAGACCCATTTCTTCTTTTGTGCTACAAAGAGTACAATATGGATTCAGGAAGACCTGACCTCAAGTCATAGTTGTACCATTGACTAGCTTTGCATGTTTACATAACTTGTTTAGTGTGTGTCTCAATTTTCTTGTCAAAAAACAAGTTGCTTAATATAAGAACTTAATAAACGCTGGTACTTCTATCACATTATCTACTAAATACTAATTGGTAAATACTACATTGATTATTTTTTCTTAGTATTAATAAAGGTTAAGAAAGTGCCTTGGAGAGCTAGAACTTTGGTTTCAAGTCTAACAATAAATTTAACAGCAACTGAATGCTTAGTTGACTCAACAAATATTAATTTTTTAAAATGTCAAGAAATTTGTTACTGGGGAGAAAAATCTAAAGCCTGTTTCCATGGAGTGTTCAGTCTTGCTCCATGAGGACTTTGATTTTCTCATGACTATATGGAAAGGGGATGGAGAGGAAGTATAGATTACTACATTTCTAGCTTTTGCAACTGGGTTTAATATGGAGATCTTTGAAAAGATGGGAAAGAGAATATTTAGATGCCCGATTCCAGCATGAATGCCCAACTGGGTTCATAATCCTGGATGGTCTCAGTGTCTTTTACATATGTAACAGCACATTATTTGGCTCACTGTGGTGGGAAACAGAAAAAAAAAAAAAAAGGAAAAAGGAAAGGGAGACATGGGGGGTTGGAGAATGGAATAAAGTCATTATGACAGTCAAATGGAAATGTGCAATAGGAGGTAGGAAGTGTGGACTTAAAACTCCTGTATGGAGGCACACATTTCACAGACATAAGTGTATGTTTACTGATGCCTGGCTATAGTCTAGACATTTTTTTCAGAGGAAATATCAATGGGAATAAAGGGATCTGATTTTAGAGAAAAAACACCTAAGGAATAGGGGGAAGAAGTACCTGCTATCAAGACTGAGGAGTCCTAGCCTAGAAGCAGAAAGATAAGTGGCTAGGTGATTTTACAAAATTCAAGATAGAAGAAAATCTCAAAGAAGAGGAACTGAACTAGAGTATCAAGTGACAAAGGAAAAAAAGAGTATAACATTAAACACTGGAAGGTATTGATAAGGAAACAAACTGAAAATATACTCCTGTTTCTATTTATGTTGGTTCCTGATCTTAAATAATGTTGGATGCTGCATTAAACAGATCAATGCTTCTCAATTCTAGCTGTACATTAAAATCACTTGGGGGAGATTTAAACAAATACTATGCTCAATCCATCCTTATAAGTGAAATTATAAATCAGTTGAGAACCACTAATTTTGGCCAAGTGGAATACTAATTAGTTGGAGATGGAGCAAAACATAGTCTAATAGTTAAGGGTATGAGCCTGAGTTTTATTTAAATCCTGGCTCTGCCACTTGGTCATTTGACCTAAAGCAAGTTACTTACCCCAGAAGTCCCTCATCTATTTCAAAATGAAACAAAAGAAATTATGATGACTTGTAATATTGAAATGCTTAGCAGAATGCCAAGCATATAATAAGTTCTTAATTCATTCTGAACCATTTTCTTTATGCCTCATTCTTAAGTCACCAGTTTATAGTCAAGAAATTTGGGCATTGGAATGAGCTAGATCTCTTTTTGCATCTTCTTTTTTTATTTCATCATTTTGAAGGACATATATTAACAAACTGATGGTCTGAATTCTATGCAAAGAACATTTGTGGAGCCTGACCCTAGAGCGGGTTTCAAATTGAAATAACAGCTAATTTACTTCATTGCTCCTTGGGCATCAGGGACTTTTCCTAGTGCTTTGTTATAACACATCTACAGAAGAGGTGCTATTAATATCCTTATTTTACAGATGAGAAAGTCAGTCTTGGGGGTTAAATGATTGTTCAGATATCTCCCTCAGAAGTCTAACTCATAACCACCATGGTCTACAGCCGTGTACATGCAATGACTTAGGAGAACAAAGAAATACACAGGTAGGATGAGATCACCTCCCTCCACACAGCATACGTGTGCGCTGCAACAGTGGAAGGGTGCTAACATTTCCCTTAAAAAGTTCATGAGAAATTGAGAGCAACAAAGCTGGGTCCTCTGCCTAATGATCTAGTATTTCAAAGATTTTACCATCTTATTTTCTGGAAGTAATATGAATGGAATAATCAAAATATGCATGGAACAGAAGTCGTTAAGAGTTCTTAGTGGTTGCTCCCCTTGAATTAAGTCAAAATACCTCACTTGACAATTACAGCTTGGTTTTAATATGTGAACTAGGCTTTTAAAGGCAAAAATATTACTTTTCCTACTTTACCAATGTGAGGCAATGGAGTGCTAGTAACATGAAAAGAAAAAAAGACTATAGACCCAAAATGAAGTCACTAATTTAAGTCCCAGTCAATAAACCACACTTAATACCTATAGTTTCAGCTCCTCCCATGAGCCAATGTGGAATTACCTGGGCAGCACTTGTGAAGTAATCTGCTCAACAAATTCTTGCCGTCCCCCAAAGGAACGTTACCTTGCACAAGCCATCCACTTTTTACAAGTATCTCTCCCTTGTCCTGCTCCCTTTTGTCTAAGAAAGTTTTCATTCTGTAGTTTCTCAGAACTTCTTTCTGTCCGGTAGGTGGGAGGCTACATGATTCATGAATCATTGAAAACAGCCAATAGAGCTTTAAAATGGACTTAGTTGGAATTTTTCTTTGTAGTGGTGAGAACTACTGGATATACAATGCTAAATAAAATACGTGAACAAGTTTCTCACACATGCACTGTGATTGTGCACACTGAATTTTATTGCCTAGGTTAATTTGCATTTCCTATTAGGGGACAGACTTCCATTCATTCCCATAAAAAGGAAAATTAAGCTTCCTTTCAGGGTTGAAAACACATTCCACTGTTTATATTGACTATTTGATGAGATTTGTTTAAATATAAGTAGAGAATTGCGTAGTATATGACTTATCCTTTACCAAAATTAGATGTTTTTCCCATCAGAACTTGATTTTATTCAGATAGTTTCTTTTCTCTTTTTTTCTTAAAATTGTTATCTGTTGATTTACCATGTTATAAATAATTGTTTATAACATAATAAGATAGTCATCATGTAAACAAATTGAAAATCTACAGAAGTACTGAAATAGAACCAATGAAAATTAATCATAACTCTGAAGGAGGAAAAAAAGGAAATTAGAAAGACCCAGTCTCAGTTTTAAAAGTCTAGCACAGTGACAACTGAGTATATAAGATTTGGGGGAAGATTTTATGTCCCTCTTTTCTTTCTGTATTTGTCAGCTCAAACAAAAATCCAAAAATCCAATTTGTGATAGTACTTAGAACAATTTCCCAGAGAAAACAAGTTTTCAACTTAAACTTAAATCACATTTCGAATTTTCACATTATCTTTTTATTTGTAAAATTCAGAAAGTAACTCACTCATGTAAAGTATGCCACCTGAACTGTAATTTCCATTCTTATCTCTGTATCACAGAATGACTGAATTACTTTGTTAATTTATAATAGTGCTATCTACCTCTTGTATGCAAAAAAGAAGAAAAAGGAGTGACTCTCCTATGTGCCTAACCCACTGGTTCAAGTTAATTAGACTATAATGTGCACATTTCACGTTATACAATATTTTTCATAATAATTATATGCTATGGAGACATCTATTAAAAGCCTAAAGTGATCATTTAAATGCAAAATCCCTGATAGAACTCCATTATATTTTTCATACTAAATTAACATTACAGGCTTCTAATGGATGCTTTAATTAGGCATTGATGTTATCAGCAATATTTGGCAAAATAAAATCTGTCACTGGAAATATTCATTAAGTTCAATTTCTGTCAGTCAATATTCAGTGTTTTTGGAATCTTATGATTTAAGTAAGAAGCTAAAAGTGGAGAAACTCACTCCCCACCCCCACTTCCTAGACAAACATTCCTCACATATGCCATACCAAAAAAAAAAAAAAAAACAACAACCTAAAAACAACAACAACAAAAAAAGGCAAACAAACACAGCATTAGGTGCCTTTGTGTTTTATAACTGTCAAATAACCAGCTTTTTGTTAGTCATTAATGCTGAAAGAAGTTCCATGAGAAGGTTGTCCTAATGCTCCACAGAAAGAAAAACAAAAGGTCTCTACTAACTGAAATACAAAGCTTTCAGGAAGCTGGTGTGTGTGTGTGTGTGTGTGTGTGTGTGTGTGTGTGTACCATTAGAAGAACTCCACCACCAGTGGGGAGCAATAAGTGACAATCAGAAAGGGTCAAGAAGTCAACTGAGATGCTGGGACAGAAAACTAATAGGCAAACATCATGGGCTCTCTGGAGGTTAGCAACCCCAGGCAAAAAGAGCAAGGCTGGAAAGAATGCTGAAGTGCTTACCTGTAATTTTCCCATTGGCTTCCAAGGGGGGTTGCCAGCTGACAATGACAGCTCGAGGTTTCCCTTCACGAGTAATGACTGTCAGGTCCTTGGGAGCAGAGGTTGGGGCTGGGAGAAAAACAGATACAAGGCCTTGTCAATGGATGTGAAAGAAAACAGACATTTATGGGACTTGTAATCATGATGTCGTCACTTAGAATCTATCATGCAGCAGGTCATACTTATTTTACCATTTATAATTTATTTCAAGTATTTGGATTAAACAAGTCAATATAGAAATTAATGTTTTTTTCCCCAACAAAGTAAAGTGACTTCCAAAGCTGTGAATATAGAAAAGAGAATAGGATATATGTGGATGTTGAGGAGAAAATAAGATTGATGTTTTCAAGTGGATGCTACATTAAAAATGTAAGATCATATATGAAGAAGAGCAAAATATATTACCTCAAAATATAATCCAGTGGGATCAGTCTCTCTAAAAAGATCAAACAGGCTTTTCTCATTACATCTAGAATTCTCTTCCTGAGTGTCACATGGAATGGGAACCTAAAGGCCGTGGAGGCTCTGGTAGTCTACTACCATCACCTACAAATGCAGATTATTTTAAGAGCAGCGACGATCATAGAGGCTAAGAGAAGCATTGGCTTGTCTCTGCCTTTGATCTTTTCCTAACTGACCAAAGCAATCACTTCTCCCCTTTTTTTGTAGTTTGAGATACTACTGTCTGGGTATAGATTTTTCCATGAATGTCCTTCTTGGCTGAGAAAATACTCCTGCTTACTCTCTCCTTGATGACCCTGGTTCTTAAACACAGATAAATATTCCTGGCCCATCCCATTCTTTAGAATTTACAACCAAGCAAATTCTCCGCACATATGTCATTAAATTGATTTTTTCCTTTGCTAACCCACCTGATGCCACTTTGATTACTTGCCCAAACTGAGAACACAGAGGGCATAAAGCTTATTTCTAGTTAGTTATTTTATAAAACAGATCACAGAAAAGCTCTAAAAATTAAGAGGGTAACCCTTTTGTCAGAAGTATTTACATTTCTAAGAGGAAACTGCATTTGTAAGAGTGTCCACAGTGTCTGTCCCAGGAAGTAGAGTGTGGTCAAACCTCTAGAAATTCTAGTTAAGTGGAGAAGTCAGTGACTTAAATTTCTGTAACAACAATCCTCTCACTTACTATGCCTTGCCTTTTAATGTCCCATAACAGACTCTCTCGTCCATCTTTTGTCTTTAGCTGAAAATGATATTTAAGTGGTGACTTAGACCATTTGGGGGAGTTATTTTTTCTGGGGACCTCCCACATATATGAAAGATATATATGTTTTAAACTTGTTCTTTTTGTTCTTGTTAATTCATCTTTTATTGCAGGGGACCTCTGAGTCGAGGAAATATAAGGGTAGAGGGAAAATTACTTTTCCTTCCCTACACAGACATAGTGAGACTGATCACCACATGTCTCCAAGAGACAGAATTCTGTTAAAAATGTAAGACTTACAAATGAAAATACTTCCTAATGAAACTCAGGTTAAACCATTTGGCTTAGATAATAGGGGAGCAAAAACCTGCCACTTCAAAATATGCTGTTGACAAGAGATTGATTTCATGAGAGGGAATCTGAAGGCTGGCAGAGGTTGATTTTAAAAAACATATTTACATATAAACTACTCTCTGTAGAGCTTTTTCCTCTCAGTCCTGGGAAAATACAACTTCCTTATCTCTTTTCAGTGGAGAAGGCAGAACGTGGATCTGCTTATCTTTACATGCCATGCCTTCCTTGGTAAACTCTCGTACAGACCTTCCCATTTTTTACCCCCAAACTCTCTTGTCTTAACTAAGCTATTTAAAATGGCATCTCAGTCCATGTAGGAGTTACTCAGTCATGCTGGGTCTCTCCCATGTACACAGGAGGTTTGCATGCTATTATTAAATTTCTTTTTGACTTTTTTCTCTTATCAATCTGTTTGAAGCTTGTTTGATATATGCGAGCTTAAAAGACCCTAGAGTGGTATGGGATGGTTTGTATGGGATGATCTCCTCTGAACCTTGATAGGAACATACTAGATGTCCTCTCAACAACAAAGCAAAGAAATATTTGAAAACAGAGATGGTAAGGAATCTATGAGGTTCTTAGCATGAAATAAGATGGCATGAAACCTTGCCTTTTTTAGAGCTACTTGCCCCACATGCTGTGCTCAACAGAATTTTAAATATGCTTTAAAGTGGTGGCAATACCTTTTGGGATTCTTTCGATCTGCTTTCTAACAGGATGAAATTCTTTAGTTTTCTTTGTAGATAACTTATGGTCTATTATCTTACAGTCTCTTTTTATTACTTTTTGACATAGGCAATTTTAGAACCTACCTAAGTTCTGTGGTGAGCTACTGTAGGAATTTGCTATGTAATACAAGATAGGAGCAATGTGGTCCTAATTCTGAACTCTTTACTCTTACTATTCTCTGTGGCTCTTTTGTTGGCTGTATAGTGCAGAATCTTAGCATCGTGGACACTATTTTCAATTTATTTTCCTGAATAGCTTTTCAAATAGAAGATACACCAAATATTTCCATCTATAATGCCATTTTATTTGCAGTGCTTTGATTCTCAAAGTCACTAGGATTTCAGGTTAACTGAACTTACACCTAACGGTAATATTCTGACAAAAACAAGTAAAAGGAACTGGTAGGAAGGAGGAGGAGAAAAAGAGAAGAAGGAATAGGATAACAGGAGGAGTAGAAAGAGAGAGAGAAGTTGAGAGGAGGAGAAAACTGGTGCCAGATGTAATTGATCTCTAAAGTAAGAGACACATATATGTATATAATTGAAACAAGATCAAAGAGACTCTTGTAAGATTCCTTATAGCAAAATATGGAAAAGGCAATGCTCTCTTAAGAAGGACCATTCTCATAAAGAATTCACTGAAAACATTTTTAAAGCCAAATAGGAAGTTAATATAGAGTCACAACTTGACTTAGAGTATTACACAAACAACATAAGGAGTTTTACAGTTCTGAAATTAATTTTCTCTTAACTGCTTAAAATTCACATTTATGTTTATTTAGAAAAGGGTCAAATTTTGATTAGATTGTGTCACTGAATTTGTAAGGTATTCAAAAAATATAAAATGACTCTTCAACTTTTTTTTTTTTAAAGATTTAATTCTGCATACAAGCTGGGTACAGGCCAGAGGCGTGGGGCAGTGAGAGAGCTCACCAGAGACAGAGTGGGGAGCAGAACAGGCAGATCAGAAATACACTGCTGAGGGGAGCAGCGGGCGAGGCAGGAGAGGTCTGCTCCATTATGTGGGAATCTCCCCGGCCGGGCATTGAACTCGCATCACTGCTGCGGACAGTTCCACAGAGCAGCACTTAACCACTGCACGACCAGGGAGGCCCCAACTCTTCAGCTTAAGCTAGCAAAATAATACATTGAAGAGTTGGTTATAACAAACTATCTAAAAATGAATCTATTTCTAGTGTTGTGCAAGTTTTTTCTTTCTCTTAAAGTCATGTGAAAACTGATAAATAGAGATTTCTGGCACTGGAATCAATATCTTAAAGGTTTCGGATTATCATTTGAAATGCACACTATTCCCTAATACTTGGGAAATAATATGACTCTAAAATATCAATGATTCCTCCGAAGTCAAGCAGAGTGTCTCTGGTTTGCTCCTTTCCAACCCCATGGGTATTGTTTAGAGTATTCTTTTAGGAATTATTTATTGACTACCCATTTTCTTTGCATTAAACTCTAAACAAATAACACTAAATAATAATGGAGGCTCTCCACAATTCATACTCTTACTTTCACAGCCTGTTTCCCTCTCATTGTACCATGAATACAATGCCGCAATCACCTCAAGCTATTCTAAGTGTTCCTTTGTGATACATGCTTGTGTATTTTTGGAAATAGTGTTCCCTTCCTGTGGAAGACTGGAAAGGTAACTGATGATCTACCCAGGCCAAAGTTCAAACATCATTTCTTTTGTGAAACCTCCCCTTTCTCCAAACAGACTTTCTATTTTGATCTCCATGCTCTGATTTCTATTTTCCCAAAATTCTTTGATTGTATTTCTCATGTTGTTATTTTGGAGATATTAAAAAAATAAATGTTTTCTTCTGCATTGTAATACTCTCAACAATATAGACTGTATTTTCTTTACCTTTTATGCCAAGTCCCTATCTCAGGACTTGACAAGTAAAAATGAACACAACTGGAAATTCATACTTAGTATTTGGTATACAGGACAGGCACTGCCCCTGGTTAGTCTTGTTCTTAAATATTTTTTCCCAGAGTTGAATCTCTGGTAAATGCATGAATAGAAGGTAGCATTCAACATTAAAAGACTTCCAACCATGGAAATCCCATTGGGCAATTGTATATAGGAATTGTTGCCCTAAATGCCCTTTTTTCTTTTTTTTTTTTTTTTAAAGAGAAGAACACAGGTTTTTTCTTTTGGGTCCAAGCTCTCCTCTCTGTCATGTGAGTTTGGTAGCAACAGCATTTGGGAATTTCATAGCCTTCCTCTCTCTCTCTAGCTGTGTGATTCCCTCTGCTGGGTAACTGGATTTTAATGTGAGGAAGGACTGCACATGGAGTCCAGCCATCGGGAGGGCACCGCCTGGAGGGGACAGTCCAGTATTTCCTCATTTCTAATGCCTGAGAATATGTTGTTACCTGTTCTTTTCCAAGGTCTAATTGTTTCAGAGTTTCTTCCAGATTTTCTATTTGGCTTAACTAGATTTCAAGAATTTGCCAGTTGCCCTTATCTTTATCACGAGCAACTTCAAGCCAAGTGCGTAACAACACAGACTTGTGCAATTTTATGTTATTTCAGAATTAGAAGCAAAACCTAGAGTTATTTCATTCACTTCATTTCCTTCTCACAGTTATAAAATCTACAGACACTTGTGAATTACTTCTTGCTTCTCATCATCACCCAGGGATCTCATCCACATGCTATTTACACCTTTGGTCCAGATCATTATCTGTTTTGACAATCATTCTTCCTACTAAACACATTTCTGAAAGTTAATATCTTTTTATCAGCAATAGGTCTTACTATTGGTGTTCCTATAAGGATAGGCAGTTGAGAAATCAAGAGCATGCATTTGGTAAGTCAGATGTTGGGTTGCATTTTATGCTCATGAAAGAAGAAAACAGATGAATTTGTTTGTGTAAAGAGAAAATCGCTACTTCTCATTAATTCAGGGAAGACCAAATGCCTCAGTGATTTACAGTCAGTTTCTTTCCTCTCCTTTCAAGTAAAAAGGAAGAGCAAGACCTTTATTCTACCCATAGTACATAGTTCACTCAGCTTGCCTTACTCTTCCTAAGAAGCTGTGAAATCATCCAGAATTTTAGGACAAGAGTCAATATATGTAAGTATTCAAAATAGAAGAAAATGATATTAAAATTCAATCAGACAAACTAGGAAATAAGACAAACTAGGAAAAAATAAAAGTATTCATAGTAAAATCTATGAGCTAATGTAGTAGCCTGAAATAAATATTAGAACTTCAATACCATGGATAAATTCAAATGGAAAGAGAAATTCAACTTACTGAAAAAAGAGTTTTATTGGTATAATTTTTAAATATTTGGAAATGTGCAGGATAGTTTACCATTAAATATGATAGAATACCATGAAATCACTGAAAAAGCATATGAAACCCTGTATTCATCAGAGGTTGAATTATAAATGTCAACTAAACGGCATATCTGTTAAGGTTATAAACTCACTGGTATTTTTCCATAGTAAATATTTCAGGTAAAAGGTACAGTGAATGGCATTTGAATTAATTCAAATTGTAACAAAGGTCCCCAGTGTTTTGTCTTATTTCCAAACGTGAACTTGACCATGCTGAAACTTCTTCCCATATCTAGCTGAGGTTATTAGGGCAAACATCCAGAGGACTAAGGCTAAGTTCTTTCCCCAAAAGTAAACATCTACTGTGATTGTTAATCAAAAACACACTTGCCTGGGACCAAGTACAATGCATGAGTGCCTGCCTTTACCTAAATGGAAAAGAAGATTGATATTCAAATTTCCTAAATTAATCCCCAGATTAAAACCAGACTAACTTAATCCCCTGGAGATTCATGTTCTTTTGTAGAGTGGGCAGAATAATATTAGGTATAAAAATGCAAGAAACTATCATATAAAATATTTTATGTAGAATAAAGTGTGAGTCAGACATGACAGTGCACCTAGGTTCTAATATTCACAGAGCCTGGGTAACAACAATTATCAAATGTCAAAAGCAGTCATTGGAGGCCAGCCTCTCCTCACATACCTGCTTCGTACGTGGTGGCATGTGCTGTCATGCTCCACGTGCTGGATCTTCTGTTTTTTGTTACCATGACCGAGAACTCATACATTGTGTTTGGTTTGAGGCCCGTTGCAGTGTAACTCAGAGATGTTGTATCTTCTGACTGTATGAGTGGCAAATAAACAAAGAGAAAAAAAAAAAACAACTCTGTCAACTTGGAAAATCCAGACATGTAACAAGACTATCAAATAAGCCAATACAAAAGGAGTCCACTTCCAAACAGCAGAGATCTAGGACACAGAACTGTCTCTACTATTTTTATGTCAGCCAGTTTACACTGGCTGATTGTACATCCAAAACATGATCGATAAAATTCAGGAGTTATGTTGTTCAATGGGATGGCTAGCTGGTAAATTTTCCCAAGTGAGGCAATAAATGCAGTGAAAAGACAAATTCCACTTCCTTCCGTCAATTCCACTTTTAAAGTTACCTGCACAGACTTTAACTTAATTCTGCATATAGTAACTAATATTTTTTCTTAATGTGTTTTAATGCTATATTTTTTACATGGATGATCTAGATTATTTTCCACTAGTAACAAACTTAATTTTTAGAATTCTACTATTTTATCATGTTCATAAAAACCTCTAATGTACAAACATTTAAAGATTCCCAAATACATTTGGCTATTATAAATAAAATGGATGAAAGCATTATTATGTTGTGTGGTTTTCTTTCTTTTTGCACATTTCATGTTAAACACTCATTTAAGATAGTCAGTGGAACAGTTGATCAGGAAGGAAAGAATTACATTGTGTTAGTATCAAATGTCTTCTGAATCCACTCTTTGTACTGTAAACAGATTAAGGCATTTTTGTAGAAATTAAATTATCTCTCTTTACTGCTTACCCAAAAGATAAATATGGTAATTGAGTAGTAACAGATTAATCTCCCAGATTAATGCATATGTTCTACGTAATTCAGAAAATTTAAGAATATTGATGCCTCTTAAAAGTATCAATTTATGTCTGGTATTTAGATTTTGATTTTCTTCCAAAGTTAAATATTTACTTTTACTTGTATATTTATTACATTTGTTACATATTTATGTCTAGAAAACCAAGGAAAGATTTGCCCCCGCCCCACCTAGGCTATATCTATCACTTCCCTTATTACTCTAGTGTGGTACATCTTTTTTATTCTACTATGAATCCCTCATAGGTTATAGCTATGAAAATTCTACATTTCATTAAAAAACCAAATAAATATTAACTGTACTAATAACATTTCGATGATGTGCTCATCCATCCTATTAAAGTGACGACCTCGTAAACTTCTATCAGAAGCTCTTCTTAAAAATAGCTGTAAAATATGTGTGCCCTAGATAAGTGTAGAAATACTTTGTATATGCAGAAAGATAAAACTCCATTAAATCAAACAAAAAATGGGCAGCTGTATCTGATATACTGATATATAACTTCCAATCTTACCTTCTTTCACAAGCACAGATAACTCTAAGTCTTAGAAATGGAAATAAGAAATGAGGCAATGAGAAATATTTCATTGAGGAGGCAAGGCCCACACCGATAAAACTAGTCTCTCTGAATATAGAGGTCACTGGCCTTTGGTTGGTCACTTAGAGTCACTATCCAAGCTTGTCTTAGAGCGACACACTTGGATTCTACAAATACCATGATTCACTGAGTTTTCTCATAACTTCATGAAGGTTATGGCTCACTGTTAATCATTAAGTCTAGAAATAATATGGGAAAATCATAGCCAGTTATATTTGTGAACATAAAATACCCAGATACTACCTCTATGAGCCTTAGTTTCCTCATCTCTAGCCTTAACAATAGCACTGACCTCACAGTGTGAAATAAGTCAAGTAAAATATAGTGTCTGCCTCAGAGTAAGCACTAAATAAATGTTAGGTATAATATCTTATGCATAGTCTAAAGTGACATATAATTTTAAGCTTGCATTAAATTCCCTGTGGTTTATGGCACCTTGAGGGGTGAGACTGAGCCTTGCACAAGTTTGCATCTTCTTTGATCCCACACTATCGCTAGTAAGGAACAGAGACTAGCTGGTGAATGCATTTTGTATAATCATGTATAATGTCAGGTGCTTAATCACTTCAGAAGAATAAAATTATAGAAAATTCTCTATTTGATCGGGGCAGTCAATACAGAGTCAATCAAAATATAAATGTCTGGATGATGGCTTGATTCAGGCCTAATGAAGAAGAAGATATTCTTGTGGGAAGAGTCTTGGATAATGGCATCAGGTCTTATGAGTTCCAGCTCTAGTTCGTGAGGAATTTTTTCCAAGCTGCATAATCTACTTATGCCTGCCTGGGGATAAATGCATCCACACTCCTCTATGGCGACTATTACTCATTCTTTTAATAGCAGGTGTGAGTATTGCAATCATATAGATGAGAAAAATGAGGCTGAACAAGTTAAATGACATAACTGGGCAGACTCAGGTGGCCATGGCTACAGGTCTATATTTTCCCTCCTCTGTCTTGTGTTTGCCCTGCTCACCCCACAAAGGTACTGAGGGACATGAGTGAAGGAATAGTGAGGCCGGTGGTTTCAAAAGTTCAAAATGCATAGCATAATTATTTTTTAATTTTTTTAACTTTATTTTTTTTTCTTTCTTTTAAAATTTAATTTACATCCTTTAGATTATTGTGCATCCCCTGTAGGTTTCCTACCACCAATTCACCTGTGAACCATCACCATAGTCCCTTGGGCTCTTTTCTCCTCTGCATAGCATAATTAAAGCATTCTATTACCATTATTTGTAAAATTTAAATTACAATTTCTAGTAAACCAAATATACTCACTATTTACCTTTGCTATCCAATTTACCCAACTCTGTCCTCTTCTCAGGGTGTAACTTGAGTGTGTGTGTGTGTGTGTGTGTGTGTGTAGAAGGATGGAATGTTAGTAATTAAAGCCTTTGGTCAGGGAAAGTGATGGGGGAGAAAAACAGTTAAAAGTATTTTTTTCTATTCCCAAACTTCAGTGCATGAAAAATTCAATCATTCCTTTTAGAGGATAGTTTTTGAGTTGGGTCTCACTTTAGAGGCATTCTTTGTGAGTCAATAATTCTGTCTGCAATATTAACTATTCAACTGAAATAATTTGCCTCAAGAAATTTGGAACTCAAACCATTCTGCAGAGAATAATCATTGTCTGTTAGAACATTTCACATACTGGCAAAGGCCCCAGGGCCATTCTATGAAATGAATGTATCTACAAAGTACAACAATAATGAGCATGAAAATTTTAAAGTGGTCTTTTAAAAGTAAACTTAAAATTGGTCCATCTGTATATAAAGAGAACTTGTTTTCTTTTTAATGTTCTGATATGCTTCATTGTTTGTCTTATCTTATAATGTTATTTTTACTTATGGCTCTGCTGAGTCTTAAATCTAATACTGTAAGGAGATGGATAGGGTACTTACAGCATATCTTATATCAATGATATTATTTGGACTTGCCTAGAGAGTTTTCCCAAATATCTGAACTGGCAGGGCAGCAGTACAAAAGAAAACTGTGTTTTAAATGGTTCCAACTGAAAACTGATTTACGATGAAATGTGAATTTTATGCCACTTGAAGTTGAAAGGGACTAAAGCAGATGCAGCATGGTTAGAGGAAGAAAGTGGCTGACATACAAAATTATCAATGGAATTTTGCTTTATCTCCAGGGTCTTTGGAGTCAAAAATTCTCAAAGGGTATTTTCATCCCCCCAAATCAGCACAGGCTTGAGGGTGGATTAAGAGAGAAGGTAGTTCGGTGGAAAGAACCTCAGATAAAGTACAGGAGACCCAAATCTCCCTGAGAGCTACCTTCGTAGAGGCTAAAGAGAAGGGATGTAAGGAGAATAGGGAGTGTGAGGGCAGAGCTGTTTGCTTCCCTGGTTGTTGGGTGACATTTGCACTATTATTTCAACTTCTTTGTCCTAAGTCGTCATCCTATGAAGCTTTGTATTATCTCACTTGAATAACTTATGAATTCTTTGATATATACAATGGAGTTGAGTATATAAATCATCCCAAACTTGTAAGTAATCTCTTAAGGAACAATAATTAAACCATATTTAATCACCTCTTTGATCCAGTGGAGTTCAAGGTAGGTAGTAGGTGCTTGATAAATCACTTGTTAATTGCATTTTGTTTGCATTGGTATATTGCTTGTATATACTAACACTGGGGCAGGCTTAGAGGTAACAAATTGTCTATTTGTTAGAGTTACTGAGACAGGCTGTTAAGATTTAAAAGTGGTAAAGAGTGCCTCGAGTTAAGTATCCTTAAAGATCTCTTAGGGGAGGAGAAGGGCACAAAATGGAGTAGAAAAGGACACAAGGGACCACGGAGATGGATCACGGGTGAATTGGTGGTAGACTACAATACAAAATGTAAAAGATATAAATAATAAAAATATTTTAAAAAAAGATCTCTTAGGGGAACTGTGGGATGGCTCAGTCATGAGTCCATTGGACTGGAACAAGAACTGGTCTAATTGATAATAGTTATAGGATTATGCATTGTGGGCTCACTCTACCACCTGAGGGTGTTTCAAGGCTAGATAAGCATGTCGATGTTAATGGCTTAGAATGCTTTTTACTGAGGTTATTAAAACTACATTGAAATGATGTCTTCCTAGTCATATTCTCTATATGATAGGTCTCTAACATTAATAGGGTTGCCTTGGATATCAATCTAGATTACAAATGAAAAGAATGAAACCAAAATCCACCCAGAAAATTAACGTGGAGTCCGGCTACTTTCTAAGGGAAATGGCATTTCCTTGTTCGGAATCCCATTATTTACACACATGCAGCATCTGGTGGAATTCAAATAACATTTTGCAGCTCTTGATGCTTTTCTACCTTGCCTTAGAATTGTTTCCTAAGACACAATTACTCCCATGCTAATTTTAGATACGGAACAATTAAAAATGCTTTGTTTTTCCATTTAGTGTCACTGTAGTAAAATGACTCATGACAGCCCAGGAAGCATTTAAAACAATGTATTAAACAAATGACAGTTCATTTTAAATGTCACACTATCAACGAGAACTTCACCTTGTATTTCGCATTCGCAGAAAAGCTGGTCCTCCACCGGACAGTGTAAAGTCGCACTTCAGACGCTTTTTGGTTCTTAGGGACAGAGTTGTCTGCCCAGCTGACCCTCACAGCATCGTGGGTAAGAGCCACAGCCTGTACACCTACTGGTGGGAGCATGGGGGTGGAGACATCTGGGACCGAGGTGGGGAAATCATCAAGCAAAGGATAATAATCAACTGGGTCAGTGGGGTCTGGGTTAAAAAACCCACCAAATGAAACAAACAAATAAATACATAAATAAAAGAGTTAAAAAAATAAACACCAGTGGCAACACATCACAATGAGTTAAATGCATGGCAATAATGATGAAAGGGAACATGAGAAGAACAGAAAAAAATAAAATTAATTCAATTGGAAAACTCATTAGAAACAGTGCTGCTACATTATAGAAATAACTATTTTCTATAATTTACTCATTGCCTGAGAGTTGTTTTATCAAGCTGATTGTCACTTGACTATGCCTTTGCAAAGAACATTTCTTCCTAGAATGTTGCATATTGCTTCTTATCACTTTGTGTGCTGGTGCCCTTTAAATTTACCACCCCTTGGGGCCAGCCATTTTCTGTGCCACCACATGAATGGTATAAGCATCCAATAAAACACACACAACTCCTGAACTACTGGATATTAAAAAACTGTAATATCTCTCATAAAACACCTTACACTTTCACCAAAACAATGTGTAAAGCATCTAGGCTGAGTACGATCAAAGAAATAGCTCCTAATAGTTCCAAATAAATCCACCATGGTGTGAAAAACCGGAGACTAGATGAACACGTATTAATACGTGAGCGGCCACTTGATACTGGTGACAAAAACGTACTAATACGTGAGCAGACCACAAAGTGTTATAAGAGCTAGTATAGAACTGCTCCGTCTTGTAACTATATAGATAACAAGATTAAAAGGGGTGTCTGGTTGATTTACACCTGCAAAGGAAATAAATGCTTAACTAACATCTTTGGATTTATATTTGCTTTTCTCTTTCGCTAACCTGATTTGGTTTCTCTAATGCTTTCACTACTGGTCAGTTTATGTCTGCATAAATGCTGCTTAGGCAAAACAAACAAATGGTAAAGACCAAAGGACCTGCTATCTGCAGCATTCTGTCTAGGCTGATTTTGCACAAAGCCAACTGACCAAGTCCTTATGCTTCAATGATAAATGTGAAAATTAGGTTTCAGGTAGTACTTGGTGTGGCAGGTTTCTTAGAAAAACTGTGTAAGTATCCACTTTGCTCACATTCTCACAGAGTGATTAGCTGCATTTTTAGTTCTTTTAAGGCATTCTGAAATCATACATTCTTTGCTCTAAAATTTCAAGTCTGGTGGAAAGAGTTTGTTTTGCTGGGTGGGGAGACAGAAGGATCCACCTACAGACTGGGAAGTCTCACGTGCTTTGATGCATCACACAGTCGGAATCTGCATAATGACCTGAGTTTCTGCAAAATCTCTAGGAAAAGCTTGTTTTCATTTTTATGCTGGGATATCAGAGGAACTTATTTTGAGGCTATGGTTAAGAGTCCCATTTTGAGCTCTATATTTTATACTTAAAATTTATATTTAAAAAATCACCTTTAATTCATGGGTTAGGTACTCTCAATAGCCAAAAAAATGATCTGAGCTCTCTTGCTGGGTTTTTTATGATATTTGGGGAGGGGAAACCTGCTAGATGTGGCATATCTGAAGCCATGTACACACATTTATTTTTTTAAACAGCCTGGTTCCAAGAGGAGCAGCTGCTGGCTGGTTTTGATGCTTGCTTCACTCTGTCCACTGCATTTCAAATGCCTCTCCCCTACTCATCACTCTGTTTTTCAATGAATTATTTATTAGTTTATTGGGCCGTGGTCTTTGGAGCAAAATATAAAACCCAAAAACAACAAAAGGAAAGGGGAGGGGGAGGAAAGGAGGAAGAAAAATGTGTGTTTAAAATTTAATGACAGAGCCCAGCTTCCCCTATTTCCTTTGATGTGACTTTTTATTAAGGGCTCCTTTGCACCCAAATGGATTTATGAAATGATGAAGGGGAAGCTGATGATGCTGCAGCCTCCAGGAAGTTCCCAATCACTCATCAGGTGGCTACAGAGCTGCCTCACTTGCCATGTTTCCATTCTCAGCCGACTTTCTAAGAAGGGTCTACATCCAGGAGTACAACTTGAAATGACGGACTCTTCTTTGGACCAACCTAGATTACTGAGTTTGTTTCTTTGCTTAATCTAGTTTTGTTGGTAAACCTATACTACCTTTATAGCCTTTCACAGGTGTGAAGTTTTGAAAAGTAGTTACTTTGAGAAATGGCAATAATCCATTAGATTATTTCTGGATTTCAGAATGTTTTTCATGACTTGTTGAGTTTCTTGAAGTCTCAGTTCCAGAATATCCCTCAAATTCTAAGTCATGCTGTCTTTTGGTATATGTCTATGGACTTATGTCATGTCTAACCTTGGCCAAGTTTTTCTTGCCTATTTTAGGGAACATTTTTTTTTTTCATGCATGGTTTCACCTTCCATTTGCTACTTCCTTTGGAGCTGTGCTAATACAACAGCCACTAGTTATACAGATAATTTAAAGTTAATAAAATGAAAAATGCTGCTTCTGTTGTACTACTGGTGAATTTCAAGTGCTCAATGGCCACATGGGCTTGGTGTGGACCCTGTTAAAGAGTGGGGGTGCAGAACATTTCCAAAAAGGCAGAATTTCCTACTGGACAGCACTGTTCTTATACAAATATTCTACATATACTGCTAATTAGCTCTTTCTCCCAGGCTAGAAATAGTCTGAATAGTTGAATTTAAAAAAATTCTTTTGTTGCTGAACAACTAATTTCCAGGGATTTTCTTTCCTTTTTCTTCATTCTCCTGGGTGCCTTATGTTATTGATTTTCAGTGATTATATTCAAAAGAGTAAAGTAAATACATGCATATATACATACAAATTATAGCCTCAAACCTTTTGCTAAAAAGCGAAGCCTATTCAATTCTTACTAGATGCTTTGGTAAGAGCCTATGAATTTTCAGTTTAATGAGCTTTTAAAAGTATCACACAATTTTACATCTGGATTGTACTTCAATTAGAAATTGACAACACAATTGAGAAGAAACAAATGTAAATTACACACCTCAGTATCCCCCCCATCTTTTCCCCTTCCCCGATCAAAAGGCTGTTCTTGCAACAGTAAGAAATAAAAGACCTGGCAGCAAAAGTAAAACTAGTAAGCTGCCCACTTGACCTGGTAAAACTTTCAGCAGCTCCATATTGGAGATTCGCAGAATGAGATGGGGCTCCGGAGCACAGTCACACACATAAAGACATGCGGTGGGAAGCACCAGGGCCTGGTGGTTACTGCGGCCTGGTGCACTGGTTGCCTGACTTTGCATTTACTTTCCACTGGCCTCTACCAAGCTGGCTCATGGGAGCACTTCGCAGACATTCAAAGACAGAGAATGTCTTCTCTGTGACACTTTGACACCTTTATTGATAGAGCTTTCCCTTCAATTTTATTTATTTGTCCTTTGTTTTCCACACGTTTGTCGTAACGTGTGCAAACACCGTAAAAGAAACATGTCTGCCACTGCTAGGGAAAGCATACACTTTTCCTTTGGAAGGGGCTGCTCCCATTCATTCCTCTCGCGCCTCTTACTGGTTATTCTTCAATGTGAAAATTCCTCACACTATTTCTAATTTTAAGATTTATTTTTTTAGGGCCTCCCTGGTGGCGCAGCAGTTGAGCGCTGCGCTGTGGAGCTGTTGGCAGCGCGGGATGTGAGTTCGAAGCCCAGCCAGAGAGAATCCCACATGGCGTGGCAGACCTCTCCTGCCTCGCCCGCTGCTCCCCTCAGCAGTGTATTTCTGATCTGCCTGTTCTGCTCCCCACTCGGTCTCTGGTGAACCCTCTCGCAGCCCCATGCCTCTGGCCTGTAACCCCAGCTTGTATGAATAAATAAATAAATCTTAAAAAAAAAAAGATTTATTTTTTTATTTATACATACAAGCTGGGGTACAGGCCAGAGGCGGGGGGCGGCGAGAGGGTTCACCAGAGACAGAGTGGGGAGCAGAACAGGCAGATCAGAATTACACTGCTGAGGGGAGCAGCGGGCAAGGCAGGAGAGGTCTGCCACGCCATGTGGGATTCTCCCTGGCTGGGTGTCGAACTCGCCGACAGCTCCACAGTGCAGCGCTTAACCGCTGCGCCACCGGGGAGGCCCGATTTTCTAATTTTTGATATAATTTTATTTCCTAGATTCATCAGGATTAGAGTTGTTTCAGGAAAGAAGTTGTCTTGTGGCTAGCTGGTGGCTAGATACCACCCTGGGAATGCCTGTGCTGAGAATTAAATACTGGCTACAAACACCAAAGGGAGGAGGTTGAAGTTCATTCTAAACAACTTACTTTCAGTTTATTTGAACTCTACTAGCTCTACCACTGTTCTCTGCTTAAAATGGATTTTTTCTTGGTCCTCTAAGTGACTATTCTTAGTGAGCTTTAGCTTCGTTAAAAATATAAGAGTTTCCAAAGTCTGGCCATGATCTAATTTGTGTGACCTAATCTCCAGCGCAGCATCGCCGTACGCTTGAGCAGCTGCTCAAGTGTCTTTTATCATCGACAGGAAAGAGATGATTGAAAATGGAAATGATGGAAAGCACTGGGACAGCAAATTGGCCTACAGCTCTCAAAGCATCTTGGTACTGGGGCAACAAGAGTAAGGGGAAGTGAAAATCCCAGACATGCATCTATTATGTTATCTCAGTGTTTCCATCCTGGATTTCCATTTGCCTCTTCTCTCTAAATTTGGAGATAACACCATTTATAGAAAATATTCTCTAAGCTTGTACTTCTTATTTGTCCTTTTTGGGAGTCATGAGTTCTTTTGATAATATAGTGAAAATGATATACTCTCTATAGATCAATGAGTATATTGACATGTACCCCAAATTTTACATACCACTTTAAATAGGTCATTGACCTTCAAATCAATGGCCAAAGATTCAAGGAGACTTTGGAGTGACAACTTTTCTTTACAAGAAAATTTGTTCAAAATCAATAAAGGGATAGTATACTCTGGAGATTGTCACAAAACCACCATGAATTTACTTAACAAATGAACTGTATATTCTCAAAATAAATGATGAATGGAGTTTTGGGCTTGGAAAACTAATTGCATCATGTTCACACAGAATCTCATTGTTAAGTTTATGTTCATACAGTCCTACCTGTCAGCACCCAGTAATTCTCCATGATTTTTGTTGCTGACAACAACATCCTGCTCTTAGATCCTTCATTCCCATGGAGGTGAAATTAGCTGATACATTAAAGGAAGGCTGCGGGTTGCAGCTTTTGAAAGGGGTCAGGGTCAGAGCATCCACTAGTGAGAAGGAGCTCTGGGTGTCACTTTCTGATTTCAGACCTCAGGCTACTCACAGTGGCGATCTTACTTTCTAGTGACTCTGAACAACCTCTCCAGAGGTGTTGCTTATTCTGCTTTTGAGTAAATAAGCTTGCTAAAAAAAGTCTCCATAAATGGTTTGGAACTCACTTTCTTACTCATCCTTCCCTAAGTTCCTCTTTTCTCTCATATGTGGCCTTTACAGCTGAACTCACATGAGTATGCCTAGACTTGGTAAGCCCCTTGAGGAAGCCAATTCTTTTTAAGTCCAAAGGTCTTGGGCACAGTTGGAGCAGGCTGCAGGTCCAGCTCAGAAAGAAGTCACCTGTGTGACTCAGTCCATCCAAACCAGCCTCAGGAGGTCAGTTCATCCTTGCCATATTATCCTAAAGGACCCTCTGCAGAGAAGCAAGTGTTCATCTGGGTATTCAGCAGTCTTTGTGCAGAAAGCCTTTGTGTCCTGCCTACACTGCACTGGCTGATAAGATAGGATGACCAGGGAATGAAGAGTGTAAAGAGGGCATTAAAATATGAAGCTACTCAGAGAGAGAGATGAGAGATCCATAATCTTTAAATTCATCTACCAATTAAGATTGAATCCCTCTCACTTTGGGATTTGAAAACCAAAAAATCAATCAATTGATCAATGTTGAGTGTTTGCACAGTGTGTACACACAGCTCAGAATATGATTACGTGCATTATCTTTGTTTTTTTCCTTTGTGTTTTGTTTTGTTTTGCTCTAGATTTTTTTCACCATAACTCAGGCACTGACTGCCTCGTCACAGACAATTAACTGTTTCAGCTTACCTGTTACAGATCTTGTGGTGGCACTCTCATAAAGAGGAACTCCTTCTCCTGCATTGTTAAAAGCTTTTAGGGAGATTACATAATGGGAACTTGACTCTGGAGAAAAACAGAAAGAATATGAACATGTTGGTTTACTTAATGTGTTAAAATACTCAGGGTAAACATTTTCCTGAAATCAAATTTAACATAATCTATTAAGTAAATTGTTCTTTAAAAACAAGCATGTTTGGTTCTGGAAAGAAGGCACCAATATAGTTTTTGATATTCCTGAATATCCACATAAAAAGAGAACGAATGCCTCGAGGGGGCACCAAAAGCATTTGTATATTTACAACAAAAGAAGGTGATGAGGAGATGCTTATGCCCTAACACAGGTGGATGTGGACTAATCATCAACAACCTTGGTACCTGCATATTATCAGCATCTGTGTAAGAAAATCCAGAGGGAAGCAGTGAACCTGAAAATAGGGTAATTCTACAGTAACTTTAGATAATGCTTACAAGCTCTGCCAGGCCAGTTTGAGGACAATAAACATAAATATTCAAAACTAGCATGCAAAGTCTGTTTCCTAGACAGCCTTATACTGGGGACAAACTACTAGGAAAAGGACAGGACAGAAATAGAGCAGGACAGAAAAAAGAGAGAACAATGGAAAAGAAAGTCCAGCTAAAAATAGGAGAACAGTCATAAAAACTTAGTAAGCAGGTAAGTTGATTAAAAGACATCCTATTCAAAAGGAGGTAATATCCACACATTCTATAACTGAAAGGAGTTAACATCCAAAAAGTATAAAAAAATTCACTCAAGTTAACAGCAAAAACCAAACAAATCAGTTAATTAATGGGCAGCAGAAATGACCCAATATTTCACCAAAGAGGAGATCCAGAAGGCCAATACGCGCACACGCACACACACACACATTCGTTTCATATATATGTATGGAAAAATGTTTATCATAGCTTTTAATAAAGGAAATGAAGGTCAAACCACAATGAAATATCGTCTCACATTTATGAGAATGGCACACATCAAAAAGACCCCTGACAATAAGTGCTGCAGAAGTTCTGAGAAAGAAGAAACCTACACTGTTGGTGGGGATGTACACTGGTATAGCCATTTTGGAAAGTAATCTGTGTTTATTTTAAAAAACTCAAAATGCAAATGCCGTATGGCTCAGCAATCCTACTTTTGGCATTTAACTGAAGAATATAAAACCATCAGCTCAAAAAAATGCTATGCTTTAGAATGTTGATTGCAGGATTATTTATAACAGTTAGGACATGAAAACAACCTAAGAGCTATTAAGAGAGTATTGGATCAAGATGTGGTATATCCACATAATGGAAACTACCCAGACATGAGCAAAGAGGAAATGTTACCTTTTATAGTAAAAAGAAAGGTGCAAGAGGGCATTATTTGTAGTAAAGCAGGTCAGAATGACAAAAGCAAACACTGGATATTTGCATGGTGGACAATTCATCAAAACAAATATTTATAAAAACCTTACACCATCACTCAGTAACTGCACCTTCTCCCTGTACCTTTCCCCTGCAGGTTACAGATTACAGTAAGTTCCCTTTTTATCCCCCCTGCACCAAAGGTCCTTTTGTTTGGATCTATGGTGGCAGGTAACCAGATCCAGAACCAAGGATAGAGGTTCTGACCTGGTCAATTATTTATTTTTTTGGACCCTTTGCCTGATAAGATGAACAGAAAGAATACGTGACCTACATGGGGAAAAGTTAATTATCAGACTTTTTTGGGGGGGCCTCCCTGTTGGCGCAGTGGTTGAGCACTGCGCTATGGAGTTATTGGCAGCACATGATGTGAATTCGATGCCCCACGGCAGGGGAGAGTCCCACATGGTGCGGCAGACCTCTCCTGCCTCGCTGGCTGCTCCCCTCAGCAGTGTATTTCTGATCTGCCTGTTCTGCTCCCCACTCTGTCTCTGGTGAACCCTCTTGCGGCCCCACGCCTCTGGCCTGTACCCCAGCTTGTATGCATAAATAAATAAATCTTTAAAAAAATAATTATTAGACTTTTTGATGAGAACATTTTATGCTAGAAGAAACTGAAGTAATTTATCTGAGATTTTTTTAAGGTAAGAAAATGTGATTCAAGGATTTTTTAGAGCCAACAAAAGTTACCTTTAAGTAATAAAGAGCATATCTGAACTGTTATTAGCTTGCAAGCAATCAGGGAATATTGTTATATTGCTCCATTCACCCTGAGAACTGTAAGAAAACGAGCTTTAAATTCCAAAATAACCAGGGGAGATATTAACCTAATACCTAACTGCTGAGAAAATTAAATACATTAAGACTAAGTGAGGGTTAAAAGGGAGAGATTTTACTTTGTAATGTCTATATGTTCTCACAAATGTATGAAATCATAGACAAAATTAAGAGAGGATAGTGATATATGCAAAATACATATGCAAAGATAAATATTTCAATAATTATTAACCATATTATTTTATTATCATTATTATTATTGTTCTGAAACTAATGCAATATAGGAGAATGTAAATAAGTAATCATGAGAAGTTCAAATTATTTCATCCCTTATGTGTTGAGAGCCACATTTTTGCTGTGGATGGAGGGACACCCAAGTAGAGAGAAGCGGTTAAACGTTTTGTGAAAAATCATCTTAAATTCTAAAAGTTCTTATCTCCATTCTAGTTCTGTCAATTGAGAAAGTCTAGAAACAGTGATTCAACAACAGCAAGCATCCCTAGCCCAAACTGGGATTTTGAACATATATTTCACATTGCAAGAAACAAGGTCTCCTTAAAGACTGATTGTGGTCTGAGGCAGGAAACAACAGCTGAGTGTGAGACATCTCAGCACAAGGTACCAGTAAAGACGAATAGGATCAAATCAAATGGATTCAGGAAGCAGCCTGAAAACATTTCCACAGACCAAAGATGAGAACAATGTGACCTTCTATAAAAAATAAGAGTTTTAATGCATTGCAACCTGTCAAATATGAATACATGAATTCAGAAATATATTTTTAAAAGATTTATTTATTTATGCGTACAAGCTGGGGTATAGGCCAGAGGTGTGGGGTGGCGAGAGGATTCACCAGAGACAGAGTGGGGAACAGAACAGGCAGATGGACAGAAATACACTGCTGAGGGGAGCAGCGGGCGAGGCAGGAGAGGTCTGCAGCGCCATGTGGGAATCACCCCGGCCAGGTGTCAAACTCACGTCGCCGCTGCTGACAGCTCCACAGCGCAGCGCTTAACTGCTGCGCCACCAGGGAGGCCCCAGAAAGATATTTTAAGGGATAAGAAAAGTTAGTCACTTCTGACATTGACAGTGAACCAATATACTATTTTGAAGACTGGGTAAGAATCAAATATTTATCGCTTTTCTCTCAAATCAGCTCTATCATTGTGTATTCAAAAGTGTATGTGGGGCAGCATCTCTATAATATTGCTCCAACTAACTGATAAAAAGTGAACAAATGGTTTGAGGCATTAAGTACGCAGGACTGCTAAGATAAAAATAGAGACATCGAGACCTTTTCTACCTCCTAATGAAAAACACACTTCCTTCCACAGTCTCACCAAAGCGATTGAACCTATTTAGTCTGATCAAGCTTCTGGATCCAGATGACAATAGATAGCTCTCCAGATAGAAGATAGAGCAAGGAAGCAAGTTCAACCCCAAGTGATAATTAATTAAGCTCTACACGTTGCATGTGGTCTTCTGTCTCAGTTCTCTTTCACAGTTAAAAAAAAAAACACTTAAAAATGTGTGAATGTGTCTATGACAGTGTTCTCTGAAGTGATTAGATGGCTTTTTTTAAAAGATTTATTTATTTTTATGCATACAAGCTGGGGTACAGGCCAGAGGTGTGGGGCGGTGAGAGGGTTCACCAGAGACAGAGTGGGGAGCAGAACAGGTAGATTGACAGAAATAAACCGCTGAGGGGAGCAGAGGGCTAGGCAGGAGAGGTCTGCTGTGCCATGTGGGAGTCTCCCCTGCTGGGCGTCAAACTCGTGTCACTGCTGCTGACAGCTCCACAGCGCAGCGCCTAACCGCTGTGCCACCAGGGAGGCCCCTTAGATGGATTTTTTTACATGACCTAAATATTAGTGTTAAAGGTACTGACATTTCAAATCACAATGACAAAAGCGGCAAAAGAAGGGTAAAATGAAAATGTATTTAAGGTAGCCACAGGGCTTCTCTTCAGTGAATTGCTTCCTCTTGACTGGATGTTTGTTTATATCTAAATTTTTATTGGCATATTAGTATTAATAAGACAGTAATTGATCAACTTTTAAATGTTCTTAGAGATTCATGAATATATGTACCAGGTAGACCCCTGTTGTCAGGTTGTAATTATATTTCTGACTAGAGAAACTAATTAAATACTGTATAAAATTAAGCAGTAAAGCATATATTAGAACTTATGAATGCTATCTAAGCTTAGAAGACTGAAGAATTAGTAAGGAACTGGGTCATCCAAGGCTTGTCATCAGGCACGGACTTGGAACTGGGGTGCCAAATACGGGTAGAAACTAGAGGTAGGATGACAGGAGGCAGAAAACATGTCATGAGAAAAGATGGGAAATGTTGAAAATACAGCTAGGTAGATCAGAAAATTATTTTTTCCAGGAAAAACAATTTCTGGAAGAGAAACTAAGTAGGATTTTAAGCAACTACAATGTAAACATTTACATTAGATTCAAGCCATATAAAATTTCCTTTTTGTGGGTCAAATTGCTTTTGGTTTTCTCATATAAACATACCCACACACCTACACATATTTACACTGTATATTTGCATTTCTCTGTGTACGTATTTATCAAAGAGGAGAAAGATCAGGAATTCTAAACTCACGGGAGTTAGAATTTTAACTTTTCTTATTTTATTTCTTAAAATTCTGAAGATTTGGTGACAGTATATGAGAGAAATAGGGCCGAGGACATCCAAAACAGTAACTTGTCTTAGTAAACCACCTAGAGAGGCTCCACCATTCAGTTGCAAGTGTTATTAGCCTTTGGAAGGCAGTCCCAGAGCTGTCAGATTTTCAGGAAATCCAGATTCTGAGGAAATCACCAAATTTCCCAAAACAGGCAACTTAGGTACATGAACAAAATAATCCTGAACTGGCAAAACAAATTAGATCCTCTGGGCTGAACCCTGACCCACAGCCACTAGTTTACAACCTGATTCCTACATACATAAGTATGCACAGATATACATATATTCACCAATAAATGGATAATGAATTTCTTAGTCTAAATGTCAAGCATAAGATCAACAACTGATTAGAAACTACACTACGTGAGAAGGAGGGTGAATATAAAATAATAAAGCAGGTGCTCATTTATGCAAGGCAATTGAGTATGGTTGTTTTATGTTCACCTTTCCAATTTAGATGGGGATTCAGTCAAGAATGTCCTACTTGATCGAGAGCTCTTGACTTTTCTGCTCAAGGTTAACAGCTGAAGCTTACAGGTAGTCAGCAAGGCCAATGAGACATGGAATTCAGCTTTCACCTCTCTGTCCCCACCTGCCAGTCCCCCAGTTTACACATCCTTAGACAGCTCACACCGTAACTGCCCCCCTACCTCTGCATCTGAACTCTATGGGCTTTCAGTCTTTTGCAGTGTGTACCATTTCTCAATAAATTTATTTATTATTTATTTTTTAATTTTAAAGATTTTATTTATTTATGCATACAAACTGAGGTGTAGGCTAGAGGTGTGGGGTGGTGAGAGGATTCGCCAGAGACAGAGTGGGGAACAGAACAGGCAGATTGACTGACGTACACTGATGAAGGGAGCATCGGAGAGACAGGAGAGGTCTGCTGTGCCATGTGGGTTAGCTCCCTGGCCGGGGAGCAAACTCGTGCTGCAGTACCTCTGGATAGCGTCATAGTGCTGCGCTTAACCCAGGGAGGCCCACCATTTCTCATTTAAAAGAGAAGACAGAAGAAAAGTGTCTTGGCTGGTTCATGCTCATTTTTTTGTTTGCTTTGCATTTTCACCTCACTCTGAATTAAGACCAAATGTGCACCTCACTTAGCTGCTCTTCGGCTGCCAAGCAGTAGTCACCATTTCTGAATCACTCGCCCACAGTAAAAGCAAGGGAATTGCCATTTCAATGCTGATTCTTGCTAATATTGACAGTCATATTTGTTATATATACATATATGTTATATATATATATACATATATACACACACACACACATATATATATATATATATACACGCACACACACACACTGCTTCACGAATAGAATTAATAGCTGATGTGACTAGCACCCTTATGATGTTGCTTCTGTTTTTTTCTTTTCTAGGAGCACAGTCCAACAAATCGTCAGATTGTAACAGGACTTGCTCATTAACCATGTTTGCGAAATAGTTTGTGTAAGGAAGTATTTGAATCTAAAGGAGGAGAATTAAGGTAAATTTTAACCTACCAAGGTCTAGCACCATGAGGGAAACTGAGTAAAAATAAAATTTTTAAAGAAAAAAATTCAGTGCTGGGCAGACAGATGGTACTTAACAAATACTTGTTGAATTAATGAACACATGACACAAAAGGCTATATGACTTAGTGAAGGTCAAATAGCCAGTCCCTTGTCACTGCGAAAGTAGACCTCACATTTCTTGATCCCTGGAGTTCAAGAAAAATGAGTACAAGGAGATTGTGCAACATTTCCCCTATCATTTGCATATCCACATCCAATCCCTTCATGTGTTCATTTACTCTTCAATTATCATTGAGCATCTTCTGTGTGCAAACATGGTTATAAATTTTCTAGGATATGTAAATATTGCAAAAACCCAAAATCTTATTGATCTTGATGAGTCTTTTAATAAAGAAGCTGTGTTGGAAGTTTTGTTTTATTGTTAAATCAAAATGTTCTGGAATCAGAGAGGCTTTGTGGGGAGGACAGAGGAATTACTTAATCTTTTGATAAGCAAAGGCCGAGTGGGGAGTGGACTAAGGCAAGGCAGTGGACAGCTCCCAGAGGCTGTTGGCTTTCTGCATGTTGGGATCAATGTTTGAAGACAATAATGATGTCTTTTCCTCCTGTTTTTCCTCTCTTCTCTCCTCCTCTTCCCATTAGTAATTTTTTTTGATGATTAATTAGGCCCTTTGTTAATTTAATCCTTATCTTAGTCCAGTATTTTGATTGCAGTAAGTAGTCAATAAATATTTGTTGACTAGAAGAACGATCATTTTCCTTTATAGGTAAGTTGGGGGATTCTAATTCCAAAGTTCAGCCTTATGACCTCTGTATAACTTGCCTTTTATTGAATAAGAGATGGTCAGTTGAATATTTTGAATTAGCTTCAAACTGTGTTTTTAGAAAAATTAATGCCTCAGAACATAGAAACTTTGGAATGATGGAAAAGATGTTAAAAGTGGCTTTACTTCAGAGGCCACTTACACAGAGGCAAAGATCAAAGGACTAGAAGGAATAACAAACTAAGACAGGTGTGAGTAACACAGCTGTAGACAGATGTGGAGGGACAATGGGAGAGGGAAAAAATCAAGGATGACTCCTAGATTTGGAGTCTGATGAAGAGAAGAACTTATTGTTGGGACTAGCAAGTCAAGAAGGGAAAGAATTCTGCTTCTGTCATGTTTGCTGTGGAGACCAAGGGGCATTACAGACAGAACTGACTGGCTGCTCTGGGCTCTGGCTCTGGTGTCAAGATGCATATCCCCAACCTGATGAATGATAGCTTCTTTAAGCCTTGAGAAAGCAGTGCATCTATCCAAACACTCTTCAAATAATGTCTTGTCTGTTTTTTCCCATTGATTTAGCCACTTGTCTTGATGTTATTTGGGTTCAGACTGGAGGTGAACTTAGAGTCACTAGCCCTTCCTTGGGGAATGCTACCAAATTTATGTAGCGTCTTCCATGACATTTAGGGAAAGCAAACTCTTTCTCATAGCCTCTGCTTCGGGCAATTTTTGATCAATTATTCTAATAATGTTATAAAGAAGGCGGGGCAGGGGCAGCCATTTCCATTTCAGAAATGGAGAACCTGAGATCCCACTGAAATCACTCAGCCAGGAGACACACCGGGGGAGGGGAGGGGCTGACAGTGTGTTTGGGTTTGCTCCTCTCTGGTGCCGGGACTCCATGGGCTGGGGTTTTATCTAGACCATTCTGCAGAGCAGTATTTGGTTTCCAATTAGAGTAGAATAAACATCTCTCACCTGTTCTGTCTGAGGTGTGCCTTGGCAGAGAGCCCTCAGAGTCGGAGAAATGACTGAGTAAATGCTTAGATTATGAAGAGCTGCAAGCAGCTTACAAATGGAGCACTTAATGAAATGATTTCTCAGCAAAGCTTTGCATCAGGAAATTGCCAGAGACAATATAACCAAGCACACAGGGCTTCCTGTTTTTCCTCATGTCTCAAAGAAAAACCGAACCAAATAAAATATGGAAATACTGTAGGACCCATCACCCAAGAATCCAATTAATAAGAAACGCAAATACTGTTCACTTAATCCAGGCAAACAAATAATTGCTTTGGTCTGAAACATCAGTCAGCCAAACTGACTTCCTAGCATTAAAAAAGAAAAAGATAATGTGTTTTTGTTAGAAGCTAAAGGAGAAGTATATTCTTCCCTTTTACAAATACCTGCCATCCCTTTCTCTCCTCTTACCTCCTTTCTCCTTTTTCTATATTTCCCTGGCTCATTCTCTTTCCATTCTTTTGGGTTTCTGGGAGAGAGGAAAGGGACAAAGAAGTAGAAGAAAACAGAAAACAGAAGCTAGGAAGAGAAAGGACGGTGAGCCTGTGGGCACAGGTGCCAAGGTGTGCTCATAGGTTAGCGTGGTGTGGAGCTTCCAGAATTGGCTGCACCAGATACATCCTTGCCCTGCTTCATCACATTTCTCGCCACAGCAAGCCTGAAAGGTGGGCATGGGACTGTCCTCATTTCAGAGGTGACACACTGCAGGCTGAGTGACAGTCGCAGAGCTCATTAAGGAGCAGGGCCGAGGTTCAGAGCCATGGCTGTCCTATGTACAAGTCCATCCAGCCGTCACCGCAGGATAAGACAAAGACAGCAAGGACACGAGGGCCCAGTGGCTTGCCCTCTCTTTGAAGTAGAAAAATAGAAATAAAGATACAACACTAATAACTTGGGTATGTCACCAAGCCTAAAGCAGTCTAAATGGAAGTCTCTTATTGTTTTGTAATGTATACCAGCATCATACAAATTTCCCCCTAAATCATGGTAGACTAGCATGTCAGGTGACTATTAATTATAGTTTGATTCTGCTTTTCCACTAAATAAGTATTTGAACTGTGTGTGTGTGTGTGTGTGAAACAAGTCCACAGTCTGCCAGCTTCTGTATTCACTCAGGTCTCTGTCTTTACCTGGGCAATGTCTTCATTACCAGAACACTGACTTCTAATTACTCTCTGAACGCTCACTTTTCATTTTGCCAAACTGGTGATCCTCAGGTAGACTGCAGCCTGCATGCACACATGTTTGTATTGACTTACAGTCATAATCGTCATCTAAGTGCTGCTCCTTCTGCTTTTTTCATCATCTTTAGACTAAGACCCATTTCTGGCAACCCGCCGAAGAGGAACAAACAACTTCGTCCCGTAGCACTATCTGTGGTGATGTGCGTGGTCCACATTCATGCCAATATGGTGCCCCCAGTCACACGGATCTGTTGAGTAGATACTGTCAACAGCGTAATGGATGGTGACTGTTTTTCTTTTACTTAATTTTAATTAATTTAAGCTTACATCTGGACAATGGCTTCCATGTTGGACAGCATCCTTACACAGAAGCTCTGTTTACCTTTCTCTCCCTTGGTGTTGCCATAGTTACTAAGACCTTGTGGACAATGCTGAGGGCAGATGGAGCAGATTCAGTGTGAGGGTTACTGCTGCTGACTTTCTCTTTGAAAGTGAAAAAACTCATTAGGTATACATGCTATGATTTTATAGCCTGTGACAATGTTTAATTTAATAGGCTTCATATACATGTCACATTTGGAGATAACAAAAATAAAACATTTGCCTTTTGATTCAATTCCTATATACATCTTAATTAATTTATAGGTGCATGACAGTAAGGTTGCCTCAACTGATGAAAATTTTGAGTAGGCATGATTTTCAATTCTGTGATCTGAAACTAAGACTTGCTGCCGATTTCAAAATACTCTCAACTCAGGAAAACATCTTTGTTAATAATGGGAAAGGACATCAAATTAATGATAATTCTAAGGTGACTCTAAAATTGAACTCATTTTTAACCCCATGCTTTAATAAAACATGAAAAAATTAAGTTGGAATAAATAGGTAAGAATAAAGACCTAGTAAAAATAATAACTACCAATAATAAATGACACAAGGAGTATAGCAGTAGGCCATTTCATCACAAACATAGCTTCTGACTTAAGTGCTTAAGAAAATCAACTAGTATTTTAGTTATTCAGATTGTCTTGGTGTCATTGGGTAGGAGAGGGAGGGGAAAAATATATAAAACCAAATGGATTTAAAATGGGCTGAGTCAAGAATTAACCAAAAGTCATCATTAACAGTAATATTTAGTAGGTGGATGGAAAAATTAAAGAAAAATGCTGTTAGCCAGTTAAAAAAGAAAGAAAATAGACATTTTGGTCCCATAAAATATTTTGAATTATAAAATTACTGGTATATAGTTGGATTTTAATAGACAATTTTGTACATGATTGCTTTAAACTGACCTACACTATAATACCAATACATGCGCTTGGATAATTCTACTGAGAGACTGAAAACAAAGGGAATGGTAAATAGCAACCTATTCAGTTGTGGGGAGTCAAATGAAGAATAAGCCTCCCTAAGGTATTCAGAAAGGCCTTTCCAAGACCTATGGTATATGAATTATTCAAAGCTGAGGTCAATCGAGGCCCTACAGGCTCACAAGGAACTTTTACCATTCCATTAACTAACTACCTAGAAAATGAAAATTTGGAATATTATCCAGAATTAGTGTTTTACCAGAAATAACCCTTTTGTTGGCAAAACCTAACTCAATGGCGGGTTATAACATCTAGTTACAAAGCATCTGGTCTTTAGAATTTGTCACCTTTTCTTTCTCATGTTAGTCCCATGTCCTACTCCTCTGTCCTTAAAGCCCCAGACCCATATCCCAGCCTTAGCACAACACACACACACACACACACACACACACACACACACACACACACACACACACCTCCCTCCCTCATTTTGCCTCACCTCACAGTCTTTGGAATCCACCTCTCTGTAGATTCCTCATATATATTTAATTACATTTGTTCTTTTCTTCTAATCTGTGTATGTACATAAAGACATAGATATATAGCTGATGTTATGTTTAAAATTACTAGATACTACATCAATATTCACATTCATGCTACTTGCTTTTATTATTATGACCTGTATGAATGTCACCTCTTAAAATATTTGTTATATATTTAGTTAAAGTGTTATTTTCTATTTTTAGGGTCCATTATGCATTTTCTGTCCCTTAAAATCCTACAAGAACCATCACACTGGTAGAACTATGACCAAATACATTTTTATGTCACCTCTCTTATGCTTATACAAGAGCATTAGAATGCTTATCACCCAACTTCTTACATATTACAAAAGAAAATGCAATCATGGGCCTCTCCGGTGGCGCAGCGGTTAAGCGCTGCGCTGTGGAGCTGTCAGCAGCGGCGACGTGAGTTCGACGCCCGCAAGGGAGAATCCCACATGGTGGGGCAGACCTTTCCTGCCTCACCCGCTGCTCCCCTCAGCAGTGTATTTCTGATATGCCTGTTCTGTTCCCACTCTGTCTCTGGTGAGCCCTTTCGCCACTCCATGCCTCTGGCCTGTACCCCAGCTTGTATGCATAAATAAAAATAAATCAAAAAAAAAAAAAAAGAAAAGAAAATGCAATCATGCCCCAACT
The DNA here is from genome assembly GCA_004024925.1 of Scalopus aquaticus. Lineage (NCBI taxonomy): Eukaryota > Metazoa > Chordata > Mammalia > Eulipotyphla > Talpidae > Scalopus > Scalopus aquaticus. The sequence continues at coordinate 14,856 of PVIJ01004221.1, read as the reverse complement.
AGTCACTTTCTCTCCTTCTGACACTCCAACCCCATTTCCTTTGAAAATTATGGACTGGGATTTTACTTCTGACCTGGCCCTAGAATAATTTATGTCTCAAGACATGTCTTTGACATTTACTCCTGGATGACTTGCATACATATATTAAGGGAGAAGCAAACCATAAAACAAATTGCAAGCAGAAAGATAATCATGACATTTTTAGATTGTTGATATTTGTTCATAATTTGTTGTTCATTTTATTTCTAAGATTTGGCCTTGAACCACTACTGGTTGTTTCATTAAATCAAAACCACCAATAAAAATGTACTATCAAAAAAGGGCTTCTGTCGTGAGTGGCACACGCAGAACAGCTCGATTGTTCTGTGTGCGGAATCGACATGAAGAGATTTCCGAAGCATAATTTTTTGGTACTTGGGCAGCTGGTGATTGTTGGTCCCGGCACTCCCCCCACCAAAAAAAAATGTACTATCAGTGAAAGAATTCAAACTTTTAGAAAGTTTTCCCAGCAGAGATTTTCACTTGATACTGTAAACCACAATGTCACTGGATTAAGCATTTGCATCCTAAGGAAACAACTCAAAAAAGGAAAGAACTCAATTGCTTCTCTACATTTCCTTCCGTTGATTAAGCATTACAGATTGTACTTTACTTTTAGATAGTTCTTTTTCCTTTTTGTTTTTATAAGCAACTTTTTCTACTGTGGAATTACTATATGATCATTTGACTCAAAGTAAAAATAAAAGAGAAATATAATTAGAAAGATAGATTTAAGGAATCATCATACAGCTTTCCATAATGCAGCGACATGGATGGAATTAGAGGGAATCATACTCAGTGAAATAAGCCAGAAAGAAAAAGAAAAATATTGAATGGTTTCACTTATAACAGGACTATAGGGAGGCCGGGTGGGAGAGAGACACTCAGAGGTGGGGGAGGAGGGAGGGGAGGATAAGGGCACAAAATGGAAGAGAGGAGAATATAGGGGACCATGGAGATGGATCACGGGAGAATTGGTGGTGGGCTGCCCAAGGGGAATACAAAATGTAAAAGACATAAATAACAATAAAAAAATAGACTCACCATAAAAAAAAAGAAAGATAGATTTAAGTAGTAGCAGTTTCAAAGATGAATTAAAAATATTTTTTCAGTGATGAAATTAGCAAGTGATCTCCTATCCAGGATTCAAGATAGTAACTATGGTATGAACTGTTTTGGTCACAAATATATGTATTAATTATGGTACAGAACAAGCTGCTATAATAGAGAAACAACAAATATAGCAGCTTCAATAAAGCAGAAGAGATGGTTTAGAAGTGAGCAGTCCAGTGTGGCTCAATGGCTTTGCTATCCTCTGTGTCTTCTGGCTCTGATTCTAACTCCCAGTCATATCCCAGCTGGTAAGAAGAGAAAAGGGGCCTAAAGGATATCTGTGCTCATGCATTCCGTGAGGAGGAAGACTCAGGAATGGCACTGTCACCTTTAGTTATCTTCATGGGCGATAACGTCGTCATGGACATCCACAACTTTTGCATGGAACTGGCCTGAGCTGGGTAACCTATGCCCTGCTTAAATCAGGCAGGTGGATCTATTACTAAAGTCACACCTTTCACGGGAATCAGAAGAGACAACCCATGGAAAGTTCTCTCCACAGGGAATGAGATGTGTACCAGGATGTTTGAGAATAGTGATAATGGCTTGTGTGTGCGCTCTCCTCTTATGCAGACATCACCCATGAGAGATGAGCATCTTTATTCATTTTGTAGACAGGGACAATTTTTCTTTATTTTTTATACCCCTGTGCCTATTACAGTGTCTGCCAAATGGTAAACACTTAAAAACCATTTGTTGAATAAAAAAAAAAAAATGACTGGCCAAATACAGGAATTGAAAGGTTAAAAAAAATGATACTCAAAAAGATTGAATATCTTTACCAAGGTCACACAGCTTATAACTGGTAAAGTCAGGATTCAACCAGGATCTATTTGGAGCTTTTCTCCTGAGTGATTTTCCTACAAGAAAGTTCCTGTGATAAAACAAGCCATCTGCTTGAGAGAAGCTCTTCCTCCGTAAACTAGAATATAAAATCTGTAATGACGACAGCTTTGTCAGCAAAGGATTTGTTGTATTTCTTTTGTGGAATGTGAAAGAGACTCATGTTGGTCTCATAAATTTCCTGAGCAATCACCCACTGTTCTCTTAGCCTTTTTGGTGTCAGAGAAGTGTGCTTGACTGATTCTCAAATGAATAATTCGAACAAGAAGGCTCATTTCCAATGTGCTGCATTTTCCCTTATGATTATAAATGGTAGGGTTAGCACCTGATTAATGGATGTTTTAACAAATGCTCAATACTACAACACTTACATATTCCTGGTCTCATCCTTTACCTATCAGCTATAACGATTTTTGAACAGAACCCTTCAAAAACCATTAAATCTGGCAATGGACTAACTGAGCTCCCCCCCATGGGTCCAAGCATTAATGCTCACTCAGGAAATGAAGAGTTTGATGTTTTTTTTCTTTACCCTTGAAGGTAGAATTCAGAGAAAGTTTGCTGAACAAACTTAGAACAGGACAAAATTTCCATCAATGTGAGTATCACCATGGTGTGTGTGTGTGTGTGTGTGTGTGATTCTGTGTCCCAAGGCTATACCTGACCCGTATGAATTTCAAAGTTATGAAATAACATGTGTGGGAAATCAAGCTGGTATATGAGAAATACGGAAAAATAGAGTTGTTAGACTATTTTTATGCAGCTGTGAAAAGGAGGGAGAAGACAATTGGAAGAAATAAAAAAAAAATTCCCTCCAAAATCATTATTTCATTTTACTTTTGTGGAAATATTCATGAAGGGTGAGATTTTTGTGTGAATACAGAGGGAGAAAGCCTTAGCGTTTGCGATGGTGAATTTAAGGCATCAGTGACTGGCCCCCAGGTCTCAGGTTAAATAAACATCCAGGAGTATTTGTGAGGGTGTTTCTGGATCAGCTTAGCATTGATTTGAAGACTGAGTAAAGCAGACTGCCCTCTTTAGTGTGTGGGCGTCAACCAATCCCCTGCGGACCTCACAGAGGAAAAAAAAAATTACTTAAAGAAAAACTTTCTCATTGCCTAAACTGGGCTGTTTCTTCTCATCTTCTTCCCTTAAACTTCTAACCTTATGCCATTAGCTTCTGTGACTCTCAGGCTTCTGAACTTGAAGTGAATGATGTCATTTGCTCTTCTGGGTTTCCATTTTGCTCTACACACACATATATATACATGTGTATAGAGGTAGGCATGTATGTGTGTGTATCTCCTGTTAGTTTTGTTTCTCTCAAAAACCCTGAAACAAGGTAACTTCTTCCTCAACAAGAAAATGCATGAACTGGAGGAAGAAGGGGGAGGGGTAAAAGTGATAGGGTGTGGGCACTGGAACTTAGGTGGTGGCTGAGTGAAGCAAGTGCACATGTCCAGGTGTGAATCTATACTACCAAAATTACATGGAAACTCAATAAAATTTGATTAAATCCATAAACATCTGCTGAGTCAATGTCTTGGTAGGTTAAAGTTTACATTTCCTACTCAACGTTGCAGTTATGTTTCCATAAGAAAACTGGGGTAGTTTCTCTTTAATTATGAAAGAAGATGAAGAAAAAAAAACATTATAAAACATAGTAATGTTCTATATGCTTTATCTTTTTAATTTTCCTAATAACTTCAAGAAATCTGTATTTTTATTTCCCATATGGCAGTGTGCAAAGGGGGGCTTGAGGCAATCTATTATTTGTCACTGGTCTCCCAGAAAGTAAAAAGACCATGACTCTAAATTAGTCTTTGATTCCAAGACTAGTGTTCTTGCCATTCAGCCATAATTGACAATATTGTTTCCTGTCTTTGGACTTTGATATATGTTGATTGAATTGCTGATTTCTAGCATTAAACTCCAAACACACTAATGCTCTAATAACTGTCTAATTAGCTGAATAGACTTATCCAAGTAATTTTCTTTCTGTTATTATGTTAATGGTCTTGAACACTTGACTATGATTTTGCACTTCCATTAAGCACCTCATTGATAACTACCACCACACCTGGTCTCCTCACTCTCAGGAAACTAGTCAAATCATTGGAGACTCAGGTGTGGAGCAACTTGTTTTTATAGAAAACAACTGTTCTAGTTACATGTTATTTTACAAACCAGCATTAATCAATTCAACATACTACTTAAATAGATATATTGCTAAATATAAACCAGGATATTCTCTCCACAATAGGAGCAACTCTGTTTAATTGACATGAATTTATTTAAGGGGAAAGAAAAACACATATGAGAGTAGACAAAGAAGGATAAAGAGGCCTCATAAATGTGTGAGACAGAGAGATGAAGACAGAGACAGGGAGAAGGGTAAGTTGAGAATAAAGTAGATTTTAAAACTTCTATATTTCAGTGAAAAACAGAAAACTTGCTTAAGAGTTTTTTCAGGTCCTAAGAGCTATGGAAAAATGACTTTGACTTCAGAAAATTGCTCTAGAAACTTCAAAGGGCTTAGCTCCATTTGCCAGATATTTTTCATAGTTGTCCTTGATGTTCACAAAGTAGCTGGTGGAAGGTACTTAACCTGATGCAATGCAGTACAGCGATTAAGAGATGTTTTTGAGTCAAGACAGTTTGAGTTCTGGTCTCTGTCCCCTACTTGCTAAGAGATTCGGTACAAATCATTGAAGTCTTGTTAAGCAAGACTGGTGTAACTTTAATTGGTGTGCTAACCTAATAGGATGATGGCATCAATCAGCTCACCTTCCTCTTGGGTTTATGCGAAAGATGAAGTAAAACAGTGCATTTTAAATACACAGAGTTTTTATGTATAAACTTCAATGGGTAGTGCAAACCTTCAATTAGCTGTAGTGCACATATGAAGTGAGCGTCCCAGGTTATTATAAAACAGCTGCATAAGCAACAATACCTGCTTGTGTCATTGAACACAAATAAGATCAGTGGGGGTTTTCCCTGTGTCTTCTCAAGGTCTGATAATAAAACAGGTCAAAGGAAATGAAAGTATAGTCATCACCTGAAAAAGTTTTGTTTATAATGATGGTCTAGCCCACAAAAGAGAAAATAGTTCTTAAACCAGATTTTGTTTCCTGAAGATACATGATACTTGTTTCAAAAATAACTCCATCCTCCATGCATACTGACGGATCTGTTTTCTCCTCCCACGCCTGTTCTTGCCAAGGCCAGGAGTGCTTGTTATGCTCATTGGACAGATTGAAGAAACCAGGACACAGCATTTTCATATTGACCAACAACAGAAAAATTACTGCCATGTGTGCGTGGCATTTGGGAACTTCACAACACTTCCCCTGATGTTCAGGCTAGTAAAAATACTGGAAGAGAAAATGGGCGCCTTCACCCGTCATTGCCAAAGACGGGTGAAACTCTGACTACACCTGATAACATGAGTGCTACCGCCCTTGGTATCTGTATGTCAATAAACACACTGCCCCCAGTTGTGGTCAAAATAACAACCTGTGAAGTCTTAGGAAAGGTTCCAATAATAAAAGATGATGTGGCAATAATATAGGAGACAAAAAAAAATCAGTAATTGAGTATTGAATTATTACTCAATAAATGTGAGGCTAGTAAACAAGAGGATAGGAATAGGGTCAAGAATAAGAACAAAATCTTTCCATTTCTGGTCTAGTCCTACAACTTTCCACAATTATAGCTTTGTCCAGGACTTTCATTGTTCTCTGCTCTCTCATCAGACTAACGAATGGGAGAGTAAGCCTGGGGAATTAGATAACCACAAAGAGAAATCATTTACTTTTATTTACTCTTATTCTTGGGGGAATAATTCTTGGTACTCTTCTTTGGTTTTTAAGGAAAAGTTCAATTTCTTTGCTGTAAATATGATTTGCTATTAGGAAAAAGAAAAAGAAAAAAACAAAGTCTTTGTGTGGTATTTATTGTATTCCATTCAAGTTTCTTTTCTGTCTCTTGCTGAAAAATAAAGGCCTTGCCACACTGCAGAAAAGGTAGACAGGGATGAAAGCAGGTTGGCATTCAGATTCTAATTTGCTTCTAGACATTAAAGTAAGAGGGGTGGCTAACCAGAAGAACATAACTCCTTCCCATAGGTGTTATGGGACCTCTTCCTCGAGGTGTTATTTCCTTTGACTCCAAGGTTAGAGCCAAGAGCCGTCTTACTCATCTAATTTCACTATAGGAACCTCCTCATACAGTCACTGCCTGTCACTCGAATGCTTTTTTTTTGCTAATAATCTTAATTTTTGTGTTGAGTTCTTTGTAACTTTTCATTTTTAAAATATTGATCAACCTGCTTTTAGAAAGTAGATGGTACCTGGTCCAGCAAATTAAAAAAAAATAATTTAGAAGATGATTGGGAAAAAATTAAGAGTTACTTTACACATCCATTGCTTAGGGTTGCTGTAACAATTTATATAAAGTTGGTGGCTTAAGTTTGGATATTCATTATCTCATCGTCTGAAGGAGAGATTCCCTAAACCAAGATGTGGAGGGTCACACTAACTGGAGGCTCTGGGGGAGCTCTTCCTTACCTTTTCCAGTTTCTGGGGGCTGCCACCTTCCTCCTTCCTGCAGGGCTCTAATCTCTGCCTCTGCCTTCACCTGACCTTCTTCCCTTCTCTCCCAATATCCTGGGAAAATCTTAACTAAGTCTTACCTTAATTATTTATGCAAAAGCTTTCTCCAAATAAGCTCACATTCACAGGTTCTGCAGTTCAGAAGGTGGGCCGATCTTTTGGGGATCCCCATTCAAATCACTATACCTTATAAAGAGGCATATCTAAGAAATCAATAATTTCTAAAATGTCATTGCTCTGCTAATTGTTACAAAGACTATGTTGACAGTCACTTAAATGATTGTAGAAAAAAATGATGCCTGGGCTCATAACACCATGACTTCTCAGAACACTCTAGGCTACCAGCAAAAATATTTAATCTCCGCTAATGAAGGGAGTGACTTACACATGATTTTAAAGGGAGGAAAATCTGACTTATTGTAGTTCTGCTTCGTATTTACATGAATTAACATACAATGGAACAGCAGAATACAACCACACTTGCCGTATTTTCATTTAATGATTTATAACACTGTCTATTATTTCTGAACTATGTGAACTTTTTTGCCTCTTATTCTAATGAGAGAGTGAAATGCTTAGTTTAGAGAACAGCCATTCCAGTTGAGTAGAATTTGTGATAAAAAAATATTTCCTAGAATGATTAAAATGTATCTAGAGGATTTATGCTGTATCTAACCAATAGCCTCTGTCAAATGATTGTGGTAATTAAATAAAATATGTAATTAAATTATATATTGAATATTTCCCTGAATTACTTATTTAACTGATTAGTGTGTCAGGATAGACACTGCTAGAAATAGATTTTATTCAACTGCTACCCTTAATTTGCTAATTTACCTGTACTAGTCTTATGACTAGTTTATGTCTTACTCTCTGCATTTATGCAATGGAATACTAATCACTAAAACATCCACCCACACATACCCATACAAAGTGTCTCAATAAAGGAAATGTTAGATAAGATGTACCATTCTTTCTTTTTGGATTTAATTTCCCCCCTTTTGAATTTGGGCTGGATTTGATGACTTGCTCTAATGAGTAGAATAAAGCCAGAGTGATGATATATGACTTAGGTGACCAAGTCATAAAAAGGAAGTGGCTTAATTCTTGGTTGTCATCTTTTTCTCCTCTCCTCCATTCCCCTCTCCCTGCCCTACTCCCTCCTCTCTCCTCTCTTCATTAACTCTGGGAGAAGACAGCAAACCTGGATAAGGTAATGGAATGATATGTCACTTTTAAAGGTGGAATTTTACAAATTCTTAATTATATGGGCATTAATTAACTAAATCTTAATTATCTAGTCCATATCCTGCTATCCACTTACCATCATTTTCACAACTGAATGCCCAGGCACAGTGCTAAGACAGAGCATGAGATTTATACCAGCAGAGCCCTTGGCTACATGGAGGGAGACAGAGTATAAAGTCCAGTTGGGAGGATAAGCATGAGTCTCACTCAAATGTCTATTGAGTCAGAACTCTTCAAAGTAATTTAGAGTATCAGAAGTCAGACTCTTAATTCCCTTATAGGAGTATCAGGAGCTTCACCTTGAGAAATTCAAAATATTCAACAAAGCATTTAGACAGAATGACTAAAGTGTAAGGCACAACTGCCTGGTGCTGGCTAGGATTAATTACTTAATAGTGGGTTCATCACTTTTCTCTTTTCAAGGTTCAGTTTTTAGAATGGACATGATGAGGATAGAAAAGACACTTGATAATTATGTTGATAGTGACATAGTGTCTTTCTCCCACAACTAACTTACAAATTAGGAGGCCAAGTCCAGTATTCAAAAAACATCACAATGTATATTTAGCCTCCCTTTCAAACTTTGAGTCCAGTCTTTCCATGATTTCTTTGAATATAGAACATTATTTTCTCATAATAATGGAAAAATGATGACGAGAAGGAAGGGTAGGTGGTGGATAAGCCTTACCAACTAGCTAAATGATATGTACACAAATCCACATTTAGAATTCAATTTGTACCTTAACAAAATGACCTTTAAATATATAGCATAGGCCCTTCAAATTATTTAGGAAAAGGAGACTCCATGAAGATTATGAGTTTTGACTTTGTTCTTCAGAAGCTTACAGTTATCTTTTATTCACTACCGCTGCACCTGCCTCACATGAACTCACATACATGGTAAGATTGGTTTGCCCACTAGGCCTTAAGCCTCCCTCACTCTCCTTACCTTTGCACTGCTGTATAAGCAACATGTCTTCTCCTGTGATAACAAATCTTATCTACCTTTTACATCAAAATTTTCAAGTTAGTATTTTTTACCAAAACTCTTCCAATAACATCGTATCGAGGGAACTTCCAACTTATCAATGCAATTACTGCTCTTGTAGAAATATTTAACCTCATTTGTTCTTTTCAAGACATATTTTTTATTTATATAATAAGACTCTGGGAGCTGGGATATGTGAGAGAATGCAAACTACATTTCTCAGTATCCACCCACTATCCTCAACATAATGTTCTATGCTTAGCAGTTACTTAATAGTGATATGTAATAAATTTGGCCAGAGATGAACTATTTGGTCTTTTGACACCTTACTTACCATAAGAGATTTTTTTGGTTGTTAATTAAGCAATAGCTTGTCTATGGAAAGTTCACCGATGCAGTGTTTTGACTAATGTTAATGAATTGGTTGAGAATGTTTGAAAATGACACAGCTGAGATATGATGCATTATCTTATACTGAATTAATTTACATCTGCAAAATAAAATCACTGAAACCTACTAAGGTGAATTCCAAAGAGAACATGAAGTGCTAAGTAAATAAGAAGTACGTTAGATTCATTAGCACTCATATTCCATCCACAAAATTTAGAATATAGATACTGGGCCAATAGCATTGAAAGGGAGAAATAATTTGCAGCAAAGATAAGAGGTATAGACAATCAGATCTGAGATAAGTTATTGACTTTTATATGTCCCTACAGAAACCCCATTTGAGTACTCACTTGTTAAAACTTTCAGGGTAAAATTGTATTATAAACTTACTAATATTAATGTAAGAATAAGCAGGAATTCCCTGTGTAAAAAATAAAATAATACAAGGTACATTGACATTCTTATAAAATGGTTCATATAGCATACAATATATGAATTTTTAATGATTATTCTGATCTTCCAGTCTGAAACACAGTTGGAGGCTGTGTTCCCTAGCCTTCACTGTGTATAAATGCTTCGAATAAGACAGTTGAGGATAAAAATGGGGGTAAATCTACCCTCCTGTTGTTTTCTTTACCATTAAATGACTAATTTCAAAAGGTTTTTTGTGACCAGGCTTTTTAAACATCAGGTCAAAAATCATTCGCCATAATTTTTCTTATACTTTACGTCAAGAAAATACAAAGTAGAACTTTGTTAACTAACACCTATAATGTACTTCATTTCAAAATAATAAAAATGTTCTCTACATGGTGCTTATTCATTTTTTATTCATGTATGTCAACTATTCTAGAGGCTGAAAAGTGCATTGATTTTTCTGATTCAAAATGTTTGCATGTCATAAGCTCAAAATTTCTATATTCCATGCATGAAAGGATTTTTTTTTTTTTGATAGGGAGGTGATGCTGAGGTTAACATTATAATTTACATTGTATTCACTGAACTCAGAATGCACTCTGGGAGTTATAAAGGTTCATTTCTCCACAGGCTAAGAGACTAATTTCTAAGAGCACTCAAGTTAAATTATTCTCCAAAAATACAGTATGACAGTTAGGATTCTTTCTTGATGAATTTTGTGATAGAAATCAGGAAACAGATATAATGTGGTTTGGCATCTTGTACTTTTGAAAGGCTGAAAGTTTTGGCATACTGAAATGATAAAATGCTTAATTGTTTACTAAAGGACTTCTATTTCTGATCAAAATCAATTAGTGGATAACTTGAAAACAGAAACAAGAAAAAACAGTTTTCAGGTGTTGGATCTCAGACAGATCAGGTCAGAGATTTCTGAGAGAAGAGAAACAATGCGAACCCATGAGTTCTCCAGCTTATTGCCTGGAGAAAGCTTGTTATCAGCAGCAGAGAAGGCAGTAACCCAGAGGAGTTTGATGATCTCTGTGAATTGAGGATATAGTGCTGGAAGTTTGAGGTGACCAAAGCAGCTGGAGTTTGTGGCAAGGGTGGGGGAAAAGTACCAGAAAGAAGAAAAATATATGGAAAGAAAGTTCCAGAGGTCTAATGAGAGTCTCTTAAGTTTTCACCTGAGTGTTTACTAGCACATGTAGAAAAGCGAAACATCTCCCAAGGTGGAGAGAAGAACCACCTAATAGTAGCAACGAAAAACGAAACAACCCATACTCCCAAAACATGGCAGTGAACGGACGCTAGGATCAGGCTCTCCCACAAAAAATCGATTTATGGGGAGAAAAATCCCTAATTTTGAGAGCTGATCTGAGGAGAACCGGATGCCCAACTATGGAAAGCGTATGGCGATTCCTCAAACTGCTAAAAATGGAGCTTCCATATGACCCAGCAATACCACTTTTGGAAATCTACCCATAGAACACAAAAATACTAATCCAAAAGGATACATGCACCCGTATGTTCATTGCGGCACTGTTTACAATAGCAAAGGTATGGAAGTAACCCAATGTCCAAAAACAGAAGATTGGATCAAGAAGATGTGGTATATGTATGCAATGGAATACTATTCAGCATTCAAAGAAGATAAACGCATGCAATTTGCAGCGACATGGATGGAACTAGAGGGGATAATGCTCAGGAAAATAAGCCAGGAACAAAGAGAAAAATATCGAATGGTTTCACTTATAACAGGACTAAAGGGAAACCAAATAGGAGAGACACTCAGCAGGGGCCGGAGGAGGGAGGAGGGGGGGATAAGGGCATAAAATGAAGTAGAAAAGGACACAAGGGACTACAGATATGGGTCACGGGTGAATTGGTGGTGGGTTGCCCAAGGAGAATACAAAATGTAAAAGATATAAATAACAAACAAACAAACAAAGAAAAACAAAACAAAACAAAAAAACTATGGGGCTCATGCAGGTTCAAGAATAAGTGGATTTCCACCAGTCAGATGGACAATCACTCACTTCAAGGGAATCTGAATAGAGTACTCAGAAGGTAATGTTTTGGTAGGCACAATAATCTCCAGCATCCCACAAGTTAAAAATAGAGCAAGTTTAAAAAGTACACAAAATTTAGCAAACATGCTAAAGAGCAGGGAAATACAATTTACAATGAGGAGAAAAAGCAATAAATAATCAACCCCCAAGTGACACAGATGAAAGAATTTGTAGATAAGAACACTGAGTTATTCAAAGTATCATTACATACACGCAAGAGGGTCAGAGGAGAGATTGAGCATTTTAAATACAATGTGAAATGTATAGGAAAGACCCCAAACAAACTTCTAGTGATGAAAAGTACTATATGTAATATGAAAAATACACTGGATGGGATTAAGAGCAGATTGGTGACGGAAGGGAAAAAAATAGTGGTTTAAAAGATTTTGTGTGTGTGTGTGTGTGTGTGTGTGTGTGTGTGTGTGTGTGTGTGTATTATATATATACACACATATACTATATATACTATATATACTATATATATACTATATATACTATATGTATACACACTATATATATATATACACACACACACACACACTATATATATGTATATACACACACAACTGTCACTGAGGTGACAGTTACTAAATACCTTTATTGGGACAATCATTTCACAGTGTAAGTCATTATGTTGTATACCTTATATGTATACATATATATTTGTGTGTGTGTATAGTGTGTGTATATATACACACTATATGTATGTATATATACATATATGTATATATACACACAAACACACAAATATTCTTTCGTAATGAATGAAATATTCATTCACACATACGTGTGTGTATATATATATATACATACACACATTATATATATACACACACACATACAAATATACATATATATGTATGTATGAGCTGTGGCACACCCTGAAGCACTGTAACATAGTGTAAGGCATGAGAATAGGGTAAAGACAAACTGAAGGAATAATATCCAAAATGTTTCCAATTTGATGAAACCTTTAAGCTTACTGATGCATGAATCTCAATAAACACCAGACCAAAGAAATATAAAGAAAAATGCACAAAAATATCATAATAAAATTGTGCAAGATCAATGGCAAGGAAAAAAAATCTTCAAGGAAACAGAAAAAAAAAGACTACACACAGAGGTACAAAGATAAGCGTGATAGCAATATTCTCATTGGAAACAAGGAGACATAGAAAATAGTGGCATAATATCATTAACAATTTTGAGAGGAGAACAAATTTGTTGATCTAGAATTCCTTCTCCAGTGCAAATTTATTTAGAAATCTAAGGCAAATGAAAATCATTAATCACCAATATAACTCCATTACAAAAATATATTAAGGAAGACTTTCAGGAAGAAAGAAAAATGATACCGGTTGACTATCTGGATTAACGTGAAGGAATGAAAGCACTGAAAATGTGTAGTCAGATACAAAAAAAAAATCTTTTTTATTTCTTAACTTTTAATGCATATTAATTGTTCAAAGAAAAATTAATAGTAATGTATTGTGAATTTTATACTATTTTATTAATGTCAATAGTGGTAAGTTAAAGAGACACATTATATAAGCCCTGGGAATGTAATGTACAACAGGATAACCACAGCCAGCACTCCACTGTGGAATATTTGAAATTTGCAAGATACTAGATTTTTAAGAGTTCTCATCATAAGGGGAAAAAAAGGTGTTTTTTGGTAACTGAGGTGACAGTTACTAAATACCTTTACTGGGACAATCATTTCACAATGTAAGTCATTATGTTGTATACTTAAAGCTGTACACATTTGTTAATTATCAATTACTAATGTTAATTATGTCTCAAGAAAACTGAAAAAAAAGAGTAAATATCTGAAAAAATAGTAAAGTAAAAAATAATCAACCACCCCCCCCCCCGCAAAGATACACATCATAAATTCTAAATTGACCACTAAGGAAGCAAAATATCTATAGCTAATAAGCCTACAAAGGATGTAAATTAAATGATTTAAAATATTTTAATTAATCCCAAGGGAAAAAAAATTAAAAAGGGCACAAAGATCCATTGGGGCCAGAGATGCCACAGATAAAACACAAACAGGATGATGGTAGATATAAATCCAATCATGTCAATACTCACATTATATATAAATGGCCTAAACAGCTTAACTAAAAATCAGAGATTATGAGGTTGGGGGAAAAAAAAAGCAATATTGCCTAACTTTGTGCTGCCTACAGGAAATCCACTTTAAATATAAAGTCACACATCGTTTGAAAGTAAAATAATACAAAACTCTATGTTACTCAACATACAAAAAATATCCTGGGGTGTTCATCTTTAAATAAGGCACAAAGGAGATTTTAGAGTAATAGCTATCACCACTGGTAAAATGGGATAATTCATAAATGATAAAGTAAGTGGTAATTCATCAAGTGGGTAGGACAATACTAAAAAATTATGCGCCTAGTAACAGAATATCAGATTATATGGATGTGGAACCTAAAGGAGAAACACTAATCTGCAAGTATAATTTTTCAATAAACCAGATGCCCAGACATCTGTTTTTCTCTATTTTCCCTTCCAATAACCTGAACGCAGCTCATGGGATAAGGGTTCTCAGGCCTCCATGATTAAAATCTGGGACTCATACTAGGACCTGTGATTTGTGTTTGATCAGAACTTTTGAGACCAGGTCCTGTCTCACGAGATTATTCCGTTGCTGAATTGAAGGAATTTACTTATCTGAGAACACATTGTTTTTCCTTATTGGAAGTGAACCGTCCCTTTAGTAGTCTACTCTAGCTGCAGTCCTGGTGAGGATTTGGTCCTGGATCCCTTTCTCCATATTCAAGAGCCAGGTCTTTGCTATTTATGGCAATATTTATCAGTGTGTTAATGCAACATTTAACTTTTTTCATTAAAAAAAAAAGCCAATAACCCAATCAAAAAATGGGCAGAAGAGCTCAAAAGGCACTTCTGCAAAGAAGAAAAGCAAATGGCCAACAGATACATGAAAAAATGCTCAACATCACTTATAATCAAGGAAATGCAAATCAAAACCACTATGAGATACCACCTCACACCTGTGAGGATGGCACACATTAAAAATAGAGGCAACAACAAATGCTGGAAAGGATGTGGAGAAAAAGGAACTCTTCTACACTGCTGGTGGGAATGT